>JADDOH010024340.1:0-161533 GCA_016648135.1 Agrypnia vestita | reverse complement strand
AGTAACGAATAATTAAAATTGGACTTCTTTGGTTTTTATATATTCCTTTGTTTCGCTCCATTGCAACGCTAATTGAAATTGTTTTATCTTCATTAATATATATATCATGTTATATTATACGTTGATACGGCATATTTATAGACGGAGTAAACATAAACATCAGCTTATTTGACTACAGAGAGGAAGAGTTTGTTCACAAAGGGCATTAGATTTTATCAATTTCGTATGCGATCCCAAGATGTTAGAAATATTTTAGTTAATATAATTTCTTTGAATATTTGCTGCGGAATAATATTTTATAAGAAGTTCATAACTACTTGTCAACGTACGATCTTATAAACATAGTGTATATTGCACAATATATTGAAATCAAAAATCTACGTATTTCCTAGGTGGCGGAACTCAAACATACCTGTAATTATAAGTACCTTTCGATATATTGCTACGCCTTTTAATCGGTTAACCCAGCTTGGGCGAAGTGGGAAGATTAGGTCCCACACGTCAGGGCTAATAATGGGCTTCTTTTGCTTTTATTGTTTTCTGTATTCGTTATGATTTATTAGGTGGAAACGTGAGAAGATGTTTTATTTTATTCATTCAATAAACATAATAGTCACATTGTTTTATTCATTCAATATTAGATATTTGAAATGTTTCTACAACATTTTCCGTTATTGTGGGCAGTTCGCGGTTTGATCAGGGGTAGTTAACCTTCGGTCTTCCGTAACCGTGATAGTTTTCATATGACATTGTTTTATTCATTCAATATTAGATATTTGAAATGTTTTCTAGAACATTATTCACTATTGTGGGCAGTTCGCGGTGTGTTCAGGGGTAGTTAACCTTCGGTCTTCCGTAACCGTGATAGTTTTCATATGACATTGTTTTATTCATTCAATATTAGATATTTGAAATGTTTTCTAGAACATTTTTCACTATTGTGGGCAGTTCGCGGTGTGTTCAGGGGTAGTTAACCTTCGGTCTTCCGTGATCACGTTATTCACTTATATGACAGATTGTTTTGTTTGTTCGTTTAATATAAGTAATATCGTATTTTTATGAGTTACCGTAATTATTTATCTATATGATTTTATTATTGAGAGTGATGCAACGAATACTACTTTCATGAATACGAATATCAGGCCTACTATTCGGTGAATACGAATGCGAATATTTCCACCAAGGTGGGGGGAACTTGAACATACTGGTAAATATAATAACCTTGATGCAACGAATACTACTTCCACGAATACGAATATCAGGCCTACTATTCGGTGAATACGAATGCGAATATTTCCACCAATGTGGGGGAGAACGCAAGCATACTTGTAATTGTATTGTTTATGTCTGCGTGTGATATCACTATACGGCGTAGATGAACTAGTTTTAAGGGGTTTATGTCCTGTATGTGCTTGGCGTAGAGGGAATAGTCTTCTCGTTTCTAGGATTCTATACAGGTTTACAGGTGCTGATATTGAAATATATATACAAGGAAAACACTATTTTGGGAACCATTAATTGGATGGAAGATATTGAAGCACACATACACACAAGGAGGACGTTATGTTAAATACATGACTGGAAAGTTGTTATTGGAAAACACAGGCGTCCAGTCGGCGGGACGCAAGCATATTTGTAATTATATTGGTCATGTCTGCATGTGATATCATTGTACGGCGTAGATGAACTAGTTTTAAGGGGTTTATGTCCTGTATGTGCTCAGCGTAGAGGGAATAGTTTTCTTGTTTCTAGGATCTAATACAGTTTTACATGTGCTGATATTGAAATATATATATATATATATATACAAGGAAAACACTATTTTGGGAATCACTAACTGGATGACAGATATTGCATCACACATACACACAAGGAGGACGTTATGTTAAATACATGACTGGAAAGTTGTTATTGGAATACACAGGCGCCACTAGAAGATATGGGCAGTTTGCAGAGAACTTCAACTTCTGTCAGTTAAGGACCTTTTACTATTACTATTCTTTCGCCTTTTGCATAACCGTGGATGAACTAGATTGAAGGGGTTTATGTTCTGTATGTGCTCGGCGTAGAGGGAATAGTTTTCTTGTTTCTAGGATCTAATACAGTTTTACAGGCGCTGATATTAAAATGTATATACAAGGGAAATGAAGGGCTACACAGGCGCTGGTAATTGCTCAATTGTGGAGAGTTATATTACTTCGGATCAGGATGCCATCTTAGAAGCAGACCAACTACAGAACTAAGATAAGAACCTTTGATATTATTTATTCCTGATGTTTTCTTATGTGTATCAAATGGAATGTTCGTGCTATATAATTTGTCATTGTCTCATGGTCACTATTCATTTCATTACGTGGGTTCAGAGTTCGACGGTAACGGACGCGGAAGCAAATTAGTACTGATGTCGGGACGTAACGTCGGGATTGTATCTTAATTATCTTTAGGATAGAAGCGAGGTCATCATACGTGCATTCTGCATTTCAAACGTATTACTAACATATATAAATACATATTATTGCGTTTTACAAATTGAATATGATCGCGGGAAATAGGCATTCCGTCCGGTTATGCAATGTTAACTTCCAACGTAGCATAATGAGATCTTATTACCCGTGCTAGACTCTCGAGGTTAGTCACGTGATTGTTGTATAAATGGAATAGTGAAGGGGATTGAAGAATGAGATACACTCGCGATACAGGTAGTTGTATGTAACTGGGATCAAATGACGGGGTGCGTGTTCTCGGTCCAGGGGATGAACGGAACTGCGGAGACACTCTGGGTGGGTCTAAGTAGAATTGCGCAAAGCCTCCACACAGTTAAAATGTGTTCAGTCAAGCAAAGGTGAAGCATTTCGAATCGGACCAGAGCGTCGTGCCTCAAACACAGCCGGAGGGAAGAAGCCCCTACGTTCTTTCACTCCCTTGGCCCGACGAGCTCGAATTCCGGATATGAATGTTCATGAATGTCAGCTAAAAGACTCAGGTAGCCGTACCTCAATCGAAACCTTCGTTCGGGACCTCATCAACGTACGAGACAGGGAGTTCCGCATGGACGAGCAACTATGAGAAGCAAATGAAGGGGATTGAAGAAAGAGATACACTCGCGATACAGATAGTTGTATGTAACTGGGATCAAATGACGGGGTGCGTGTTCTTGATCCAGGGGATGAAAGGGACTGCGGGGACACTCTGGGTGGGTCTAAGTAGAATTGCGCAAAGCCTCCACACAGTTAAAATGTGTTCAGTCAAGCAAAGGTGAAGCATTTCGAATCGGACCAGCGCGTCGTGCCTCAAACACAGCCGGAGGGAAGAAGCCCCTACGTTCTTTCACTCCCCTTGGCTCGACGAGATCGGGCTCTGGTTATGAATGTATGTGAATGTAATAACTCCGTACTCAAGGACGAGATAGGACGTTCCTCATGAACGAGAAATTATAAGATGCAGGTAGCAGTTCGACAGTCAATACTTATGCTCGGGGCCGCTTTAATGAACGAGATCTGTTAGCAGTTTAACAATCAATTTTTATGATCGGGACCGCATTCAGGCGCGCGATGGCATTACTAACACCATCCTTCTCATCAGTCACCACCTTTTCTAACTTGCTGTATACAGAAACCTTCGGGGTTCTCTCTTCCCGGCCAGCGAGAAACATATCAGGAACTACACAATCAACTGTAATAATCATGCTGTTTTACCATCATTTAATATCTCTAGTCAATAAGACTACACCGTGGGATCAATCACATCAACTATATTTGGCGATGCTAACATGGCTCTGACTGACGCGCTCAAGGGAGAGTCTTTTCCAGTCACCCAGTTAGTTCATTCAGCCCTTTAATCAGCAGTAAACATCATAATAATCCGGCTCATGTAGCCGCAACGTGGGATCCTCATCATATACACCAGTCAATTTGACTGCCCCGCGGGACAATATACAAACCTTAATATCCGACGCGGGATTTCTTCCTGATATGTTTGTCGCCGGGAGGCGAGGACTTCGGGGGATTCCAGCAGGAGCAATAGAGTCTCGGCTTGATCTTGGTCTGCAGCTTAGTGTGGGAGGTTATGTCTAAACAGGAGTTAACCACCGGATGCGGCGATGCTCTGGGGCCGCATCCCCCTCCCCCTACAGGGGGGGGGGGCATCTAGAATCCACGTTTGAACAGAAGTGGTTAGACACTTCTTAAATTTCACTTACAAATCTGTATCTTCCATTCCCTTAGAATCTCGGGCTGCGATAATGTCAGACAAAGCTTGCCCTGAGCCTCTGTTGCGCATAGTTGTTATGAATATATATATGTTTGTCTTCCCCTACTATGTACTATGAACAGATTGAGCAGATCGGACAACGTGGGACGCGCTATCGGTAGGTTTCTTACTTGTGTTTTTGAATATAACGTATGCTATTATATCTTGTAAATCCGTCATAAATGGGTACCACGTGTGGTTGTGCTAACACTGTTCTAAGCTGCTATTGTGAGGTATTGATAATCAAGGCGGGCAGAATCTTTAGCGTATGCCGTTAACTTGGCAACGATTGTATTGTCTTATATTTCAGTATTTTAAACCCGGTGGTATTATAGTTATGGCGGTTCAATGTAGGGAAGTTTTGCTACTAGCGTTTATTCCTCAGCTACGCCGCATATAGTTGGCTTTTAGGCCGACTCAGGACGTGGACGATATCGGCTATCTCTCGTATAGGCGATACTGTAGAATTCTGGAACGGTTTCTAGAAGGACCAAAGTAATTTCGGAAATATGTTTTATGTCTCTGACATTTCGTCTATAAGTGTTCGAAGATTGTACGTGGATTTCTAGTCGATAACGGTTAGGCGATCTATCATCTTTAGTAAATAAATCCGTTATGTTATTTACGAGTACGGATTAGTTACGTGCGTTTATTATTTCCATAGTTAGGTAAGAATTCGTTCTATATTAGTCTAGTCGCGTTAATAAGAATACGAATCTCACCACATATCAAAAGAATTTTGGATAGCTACGGACACAACGGAGAGGGAATTTTCCTAGCCACTAGATAGATCACGTCTGGCCAATTTTGAAAATATAAATTCTTAACAAAAAAAAAAAAAAATAATATTAGCTTTCATGTAAATATACTTCCGAAGTTCTAAGTTCGACTTAGGTTTTATCTAGTAGCTTAAAAGTCACAAAAGTTGTAATAAAGCTCGATGCGGTAGCTTAAAGTCTCAAGCTTTGGGCTTTTCGTAAAACTTACATTATTAAACTTTATAGTTAGGTATTTAGCTTAGGTGTACTGGTAGATACGTTACAAACCGATGATAATTGGACGTAGTTATGCAGAAAGCATCCGACCCAAAAAACACGGAACTGAGAAAATGGCTCTTAAAAATTTGAATCTACAAAAATCTAATACGTCGATATTTAATTCATTATTTACATAGGGCTCATTGTATAGATATTTTTAATGTAATTTTAAGAAAAAACTTTAATTTACGAATGTGTGACGCGTTTTACCGGTTAGATTATTTTTAAAAAAATGTCTAAATGTACGAAAAATAGTACTTATTTTTTCTATGTGGGTCCTAAGTTCTATGAATTTGATAAAAAATTAAGTTTAAAGTATTATCTTGGGCGTAGAAAATGTTCAATCTTGTTAGATGTTTCTATAAAATTATTATCATGTAGTAACAGTAGAATTAAAAAGTTGCATAATGCGTCCATACCACATGGATGCTTTTGACCAATATTTGTTAAAAAAACCCACTTTTTTTAGGTTAATTAACAGAAAAAACTATTTCACTGTTTACAAACTAAATATTAATTCGTAATTAATTTATGGGTGATTTAAATAATACCAGTAAAAAATAATCGGCTAACGTTGATGACGGTGGTAGGGCGATTTGTACAGAGTAAAAAAGTGAATTGCACTAATATGCAATACTTCGGATATCTGTTGTGGTAATGAGGATTGAGAGTAGACGGGGCCTAGATGTTAACCCGTATTCGCTGTCTTCCCATGCCCAAGATACTCCAGAAGTTGGGGATCCAAGACTGGACTCTTCAGCCATCTGTGAACACACAATCATACCAATCTTTCTTGAACTATCCGATTGGAATCTTGACTCAAATGTGCACCGTCGTATGACGGAAGTAACTAGCTTATAAAACAAAAAAAAATAATCAAGATTAGTAGGTAATAGAATTCTCATAGAGACAAAGCTGAAATATATGGGAACATGGAAACGTGTATGGAAGTCTTTATAGGGTGGCCCAAGGTTTAAAACTTGTATGAGCTGACTTTAATGATTATAATAATAATAATAATTATTATTGATTTTACCCCTGTGAACAAAATCCAGGAATTATTTTCTTAGAACGCACATACAAAAATATTGCTAAATAATTAATAAAAATGGTGTGCATATTTTCTAAATTAAAGAATAATTTAAAGTGGACGTGTATGATGTTACACGGTAAAAAAATGAAGTGAGTTTTGATAATAGTAGGAATATAGAATGTTCGAAAAAGACGTGGATGATCAGATGAACCAAATTTGGATGATGGCATAGTTAAAAGTTTTAACAACCGAAAAGCGTGAATTAGAAAAATTATGGAAGTGTGCCAGAAAAGAAGAAAGAAATATAGGTACATTAAAATAAAACTATGTATAAATTTATATCCAGTTAGGTTTCAAAAAGTATTGAAAAAATATATGTGCCTAAACAAAATAATAAAAAGAAAGTGTACCTACATTAATAAACAAATTTTATAACTTTGAAGAGAAAAGGGGAGGGGAAAAGTGAAAGGCTGAGGAAAAGGATTTGATACATGGAAAAGGAAGTTAGCCATTTAATCATTTGGCTAAGTTATTTATTTATTTGTTTGGGAATATAACACATATAAGTTGGTCATATATGTATATAATAGTATAAACAAACAGAATCGGTTATATCCTAGCATATTTCAAATATAAATAATTTCGAAGTAAATAAAAGATAAAGGACAAGAACGGTAACAAAAGTAAATAAAACATATTAAAATAAGTAATAATATGTATTAAATAAAAACATATTGAGATAAGTGAAACTTCATTTACATCTTGCGTCGTAGAAAACTATGTAGATACGTATTTGAATATTAATTAAGACTCAACTTAAATAATGGAAGGTTATCATAGAAAATATCTAATAGGTTCGGCGAATCACTAAGATTATTTGAAATTTCTTTAAGATATGGCGTTCTTTCCTCTCTAACCTTGCGAGGAAACATCGTGACTATTAGTTAATTACTCAGGAAGCACAATA
This sequence comes from Agrypnia vestita, assembly GCA_016648135.1. Lineage (NCBI taxonomy): Eukaryota > Metazoa > Arthropoda > Insecta > Trichoptera > Phryganeidae > Agrypnia > Agrypnia vestita. Next base: position 154,248 of record JADDOH010024340.1, on the reverse strand, counting down.
TCTTACTGTTTAACGTTACAAAAATACTATTCAATTATTAAGGGCCGTTATAAACGTCCGTTAGTTAAATTTCAGACCAAATAAATCCAAATTTGATACAAACGTCATTTTTTTCGTCTTATAACAATCCGTTAGTCAAATTTTAGTAAAATTTTACGACGGCCGATACCGACAGTCAAACCACCAACTTACCGTCCGTTAGTTGAAATTGACAGAAGTATGACAGATCGACGTATTTTTTTTTAAGATTAGGTCCGTTATCAATTTGCGTTTTAACATGTACATAAATACTGTGCTGACTGCTGCTACATTTTCAAGGAAAAATGTTTTCAGGTAGCGATGTCGAGCTGTTAATTAATTTAAGTTTGTCGAATGAAGAACAAACTCGACAAAGAATGTTCAATTTACGAGTGGATTATTTTAATATTTTAGATAACTAAGATTTTATCTACCATTTTTGCTTGTCAAATGATATTGGGCAAAATTTAAATAGGCGCATGCGTAGGAATCTAACATTATCACCAAACACATAATTGCTTGTTCCCTTGAGATTCTATGCTATTGGATCAATATTATTAGCTGCTGCAGACTTTTTTGGGGTTTCAAAGGCTACTGCCAGTGTAGTGTTGTGGAAGTATCCCAAAAATCCGGTGCGAGCGAGAAATTTTAGGTTAGGTTATGTTTACTTTCCATAGAAAAGAGATATAATTTGCCTACGACAGCTCTATACAATATTGCGATATTTACGGACGGCCAAAAATAAGACGAGCATCGGTAATATTTACTAACGAACAGCAATCCGTTCGTTACTTGTCGGTTTACTAACGGAAATTTGGTCTTTCGTTTATAAGACCGGCCCTAAGTGTCATTGGTGTAATTGTATTGTGTCATAATCCAAAAGATGATATTACTGGCATCCAAGCGTCATCTAGCGGCGGTGTCGCCGCACCGAATGCCGTCTCTCAGCGCTCTGCTTTCATAATACACCGCCAGATTGAGAAAGTTATACACGTAGATTTACAGAAAAGTCCCGGCCCACGACCGCGCGTATAAATTATCCGGGTTTATTTCCCCAACTCACAACACGGCGCGTCAGTGGGAAACACGCAAAGCGTTTTACAGTTCGCTTCGCGCAACTCAAAAACAAAATGGAAATAGCCCGCGCTTCACCTGCCGCCCGGAGACACCTCCGCCAGGCCGAGCAGTCTCCGCCGGGACTCTTTTATTTTATTTAAAGAGGGAGCGATGCGACGATTAAAAAAATACATTTTATTCATTCTAATTGTCATTTACTCAATTAATTTAGCACTCTGTTTACCAACCGTGGCAGATTACTCGGTATGTGTACGTTTAAATTACGAGTCGATTTTTATGTGTTTACTTTACAGCGCTTCCTATTTTTTGTTTTTGTATATCACCTATTTAGATATTGTTTTTTGTTTCTTATTTCCTGAACTAATTTATATTATAAATTGTACCTAAATCATCTAATATTTTACATTTTAGTCTATTTTTTACTGCATTCTATAGTTTATTATTAGCACATTTTAATATTTACATGCTGTAATCTAAAATTTAATAATATTCTTACAATATCTAATCTACATGCTATAATTTATAGTACCTATTCTTAAAAGAATTGTAACATTTCCTTTTAAATTCACTCAGATTTATTTTGAAATAATATTTTTAATATTTAAAATTAGACATGGATTTTTGGCCTAATACTAAAATAACAATAATTTTCATTCATACAAGTATATCGTAAATCAGTGGGTATGACACCGGCTTCTTACAACGATGGTTCCGGGTTCGATTCCCGGAGAAGTCACAATTAATTAATCTATGTGATTTACTCAACTCTGGATGTTTTGTGACGTGCTTCGCTTCTGTAATTGGGCCTTTTGGCCAAAATAAAATAATAATACAGGAGGCGGTGATAGTATAAGACGTCAGAATATAAATAATTGTTTTTATTTATTATAAATAAAATTCTCATGTATGCGTGTATATGTTTTTAGCATTGTCCAACAAAATATAATATAAAAAGTAAGAAGATCAATAAAAGGAACAAGTAATTTTGCAATTATATATAGGTATTACTTGTGTTTGGGTAAATACCCTTTGATTTTGGTGATTTCTTTGATAGAGAAAAAAAATTCCGACCTGTTGATATCTAACCCAAACAAGCTGTCTAAATTGCTATTATTTTAAAATATTTCATTCAAGAAACGGCACTTTTTAAAAAAGTGGCACTCATTTTCACTGTATACAATGAAAAAATGTCATAAACTATTGCGAAATAAGACAAATAAAATTGTCTATCATTTAATTTATTTTAATATATTTCAAGTCAATCGACAAGTGATTACTTATTTTATAAAATATTTAACTTATTTATACAAATATGTATATTATATCGTGTAATCAATCAATTTCATTAGATATTTAAAGAGTTAATTAAAAAATATGGGAAAAAAAATTAAAGTGTGAAATTTTGATTTAATTTGAATAATCGACGACACACACATATTGTATATTGTTTTAATTTTAGTATGGGTTTAACAGAATAAGTCCATATTACTTTTCTGGTAGATACCTGCCTAATGAAAAACACTTTTCCAAGATCAATATCCTAATATCAATATCTATGGAGATAAGCGACATCAAAGTTTGCAATTTTTTTTAATAATTCTAACTTTACCTTCTGTAAAACATTAGAATATCTTCGATTATTAGAAATTAATTTCCTTTAGTTTAAATTAAAATAAATTGACTATATAATGACTTATTCACGCCAAAAAATAAAAAATTTCTCATTAAGTAAAAAATCTCATTGAATGAATATAAATGTCAGATGAAAATTTATTTCGACACAATAATAAATGGTGTTTACTCGAAGTTTTTTGCTCACCGATCTTTTAAATTACAATTAACACATACGGGAATGAAAATAGCATTGATTTGAACATAAATACAGTGTGCCGTAATATCACGCAACGGTATTTGTTAATGCAGTGCATTAAAACCCGATCCACCCACGTCTCGCAGACGTTTACCCCAGACATTTATCCTAGACACCGGCCACAAGTCAATAAACTCTATTTTTTAAACGTCTTGCGGACGCTCTACAAAGCATTTGTTTTTTAAATAACACGACGCTCACCTGTTTGTTTTATACAGTTTATTTCATTTCCGCTATAAAATTCGAAATAAATTGTTTTTTTGCTTGCTTCAATTTGCACACGAAATCACTTTTTGCTTGTAGCAACATTTACAGATAATTATCATATTTTTATCATGTAATTGTCATATTATTATTTAGTTCAATGTATGATCAAATATCTTTAAAAATCATTTTTAAATATTTGATACACCTACGTGAAAGTTGTTTTGAGATTTGAGTTATTTAAAATGATATGATACTTTGATTGTGCCACACGTGTGTTATTATTTATTTTTCAAAATTTTACTTATTTTCAGTCAACACCTAGTATCTGTATTACTATTTTTTGAAACTGCAGAATATATTTTTAAATGTGAGCCATTTTCTCTAGATCAAGCCTAGTCCTTAAAAAAAGCCATCGTAACCTAGTGGATTTTCACACGGATTTGATTCCCGGTAAAGTTAAAATATATACCTCACCACACACAAGAATTATAATTCTTTTTGGTGAGGTATAACATATACAAAAAAATTAATTGTTAATATTTCCTAGTTGTCATTGTAATAAAATATTACATGTAGGTATTATCAATTAAATAAATAAATAAAAATATCTTGCGATTTACTCAAGTCTGGGTGTTCGCTTCGCTGTTGAAAAAAACATTTTAAATTTTAATGAAAATTTAAACTAATACTTGCATCCATTACTGTATGTCATCGGTATCAATCATTAATCAAAATTTATAATTCTCGATGGAACAATATCCGTCACTAACGCAACCAGATGGCTCAAACAATAATGAGGTAGAGTGCAAAAAAGCATAATTCTCTATATAATAATATCCATTACTAATGTTATCAAGACTCTACGCTACTCTAGGTAACGCTGTTCTTACTGTCTTAACTGCCGGCCGAATATATATATATATATATATATATATAGATATAAATATATTTTTTTTTTACTCAAGCCTGGGTATTTTGTGATGTGTTTCGCTTCTGTAATTGGGCCTCTTGGCTCGTTGAAGCATAATAAAAATATAATAATAATACAATCTGTAATTTTTTAGGGATTATACCTAGCTACTTTTATATAAAAGTGGAATATAGTGATTGGTTACACATTTCCAAATAGGCAAAGTAAAGTAGTTGCAGTGAAATTTTTGGTTGCAAGGGGGTTCCCGAAATTTCCATTGTATAGAGACCTCCACAGAATTTATTCCGGCACTGATATTTATATAATTTTTATTTTTTTTTACTAATATCGGTTTAAAAATGTATATTTATACAATTAAATTTTTCTTAATATTAACGTACTTGTTCTTCTATTAGATTGATGTGTTAGAAAAAACCACGTAGTAATTAAGGATTACACCACCTTGATGCAAAACTTCTTCTTCTTCTTATTTTGTTAGATCCTTGATCTCTGTTGACAGGTTAGTCTTGGTCTTGTGACGAGGACGTCCAGCTCTCTCTCCATCTCTTCGGTGGTCTCCCTGGCGGTCGGCGCCCCTCTAGAATCCCGCGCAGTATGGCTCTGAGAAGTCTCGTCTGCTCCATTCTCTAGACATGTTCCCTCCAGAAACGCCTTCTCTGTCTGCTTCATCTTATTATCTTATGTCTTGTATGTCGCATGTCTTGTATGATGCAAAACTGATGATATTGTGATGTCAGAAAATATGAAGGATATAAATAAGATGAATGAATTTAAAAACAAATGCTATTACTATTGTAAAAATAGTATAGAATTGTAGAGCATAAGATGTAAATGTAAGTATGTAGGTTATTATGGATAGTATATTAGTAATAGATTTTAGAATATAAAGTGTAAAAAAAGTAACCCATAAAAACCAAGTTTTTAAAATACTCCCTTTCTCATTTTCGTGTCTATCATATGCATCGGAATCTACATACAACTTACTGAATTGTATGAAAAAACCATTAAAAATTTGAAAAATTCAAAATTATACTATAATTATTATTTTTTTTAACGAAAATTTGATAGATCATCTTGATCGTTGCCACGAGTCTACTTGCAAAGTTTTAGTTCGATTGAATCACGGGAAAAGGGTTAAAAATCGATCCAAATTTTTTTCGAAAAGAAAGTAAATACAGGAGTGTAAAATTAAGTAACTTAAGAAATAAATAAAACAAAAAATAAAAAAAAATGAAAGCTCTCAATTAAGGTGGCATGGACACGTCTTCCGTATGCCAGAGGACAGACTACTAAGATTTATCTTATAGACAGTTCCAGATTCCAGAGGATAGCTGGTGGATCGCCCCAGGAATAAGCTGGGAAAACCAGCAACGATGGTTTGAATGTAGATTGTGTGAAGTCTTGTCTTGGAGAATATGTTTTGAAGGATATGAAAATAATGATGATGATGAAATTATTCTAAATTCTAATAATCTTTATCGTCTCAGTAATGTTGTCTCAAAATAATATACATATTTTATTCTGTTTTCTATTTGCATTTTGGTTCATTCACCTCGAAGAAAATGTTCCATTTCGCGTAATTTGAGATCTTTGTGAAATCGTTTTTCTTAAGCTTTTCAAATTAAACCGTTCCAGGTGATTTATATGGAGCGAGGAATATGCTGGACCATTTGCCATATTATTTCTCCTCAGATTACCTCTCGGTCGATTTACTCTCCCGAACAGACTTTATTGTTAGTCTTCATACATAATTAGTTGACTACTTTATTAAAACAACACAATTCTAAAATAATATACTCTACAGATAACTAATTTTTCTTAATTATTTTTTAGCATAAATATCTGCTATCTTTATGTTGTTCTTTTCCGGTTATAAAAAATATAATGTTTTTTTATAAATAGTCTAAAAAATTAATAGTGATCTCTTTCTTATGACATGCAGCAAATTTTATTTGTCTCTCAGAATAAATAATATAATGCAATGCAAAAATCCACCGGAATATCTAGGCATAAGTATAACTTTTAATTAAGATAAATTATAAAAATCTCAGAAAGACGAAGCTATTTACATAAAAAAGTGGATGGAAGTTTTAATTGGCCCAGGGCTTATGACCTGTATAAGCAGGCTTTAGTGATCACTTTACACAATGCAACGTTCACAATTCCACCGTAATATTATCCACACGTTATCAAATTTTTTAAAGTTGTAGGTACATATACAGAGTGTAAAAGAGCTAGTCCACATTACTTTCTAGGTATATTCCTGCCTTCATTAAAAGTCTAAAATACTTAAGGAACCATGACCATCAATAGTTAAGGAGATATGCGACATCGAATTTTGCATTTTTGCAATATTTCTGTCTTTTTTTTGCAAAACGTTTTTGCAACAGATAAAACAAATTTCTTGTATGATTATACCTTTTGTAATATAATAATGTAACATAATATGATATTGTTTAAATTATGTTACAACATCATTAACAAAACGTGTGGGAATGTCATGCCTGTGCTTGTGCTAAACTAAGTTAATAGAATAAAATAAAATAAGCCAGTACCTATTCATCTCTTTTTAACATATCTAGAATAACACATTTTCTAAGTTTATTTTAAATTAAGAAATATTGTTTTTTTTTTTAATTTTATTATTTCCTGCAATTTACTAAAGCATACTGTACCCCAATACCTCGTTTAAAGGCGTACATGCATTCCGGAAAAGTTGGCCGCTAAGCGAAATATCGCTTAATAAATCGTACACATTGATGCAAACGTTTACAAATTCTATAAAAAAAATAATGTTCTTAGGTTTTCACGGTCGTTCAGAATCTTCTGATTTGTATTTTCTGAGCTATTATGCCATGTTTTCAAGACCTTCCTGGTCCAAGTTTCGGATCCCATTGCAGGTTCCATCATCAGGGCTGATGTATTGTTGTATGTTGATGTTGTGGTTGGGTATCGACTTGCAATACCCTGTCGAAAGCAGGACACTGCTGTAATGGGATCCGCATCGTCGGCCAGAAACGTCGTACAAATACGGCATTATACCCCAGAAAATAGAAATCAAAAGATCCATATGAATTGTTCAAATTTCGCAGAATAATAAGAAAATCACAAAGTTTTTAGTTGAAAATGCATTTTTCCTTTTGAGTTCTATTATGTGTAACTCTAGAGAATTTAAAAAAAAAATCTACATTTTCAAAAAAATATCTATTTAAATTGTTTCCTGTACCAAACGTAGATGATATTTTCAAGCAGGTTTCCATATTAAAAATATGTAAAGAAAAGAACCTTACAGAAAACCAAGAATATTTCAAAATTATGAGAAATGGAAACCAATTTATAATGCCTAAATGTAAAACAACCCAAATGCAGCATCACTTTATTTATAAAGCCATTAATTACTATAATAACTTACCTATCGAGATACGATGCATCAGTAATCCATCAGAGCAAATCAAAAAAATTAAAATTTTCGTAAAATCAAACTTAAATTCATAAATCATTTGTCTTTAGCTTTTTTCAAAAAAACTCCAACACTTTCAGTATCAACTTATCTTTTTTACCGTATTAATAAATAACTTGTATATGCTACCTATATTATAATAAGAACTACCTATATTATAATAAGAACTGTGGCTCCCTCATCAGACTCAAGAGCTTCTCTTTACTGATGAGGTCCTACATGACTATAAAGTATTAAAAAAAATGTTAATCTAATATGTAAATATACAAGAACTGTATTTGTACTATATATTAAATAAATAAAAATTAAAAAAAAATAATTAAAAAATAATAATTTCAAAGCGCCATAATCTGAAATAAGATTTTTAAAACTTGGTGCGTTTCTTAGGCAGGGCTCGTAAAGTGTACCGAGATTAATGTAGATTGTCACCTCGCGGTGTGGTAAAATATGATTCCTGTCCGACGGGCCTTGGCTTCCTGAAGCGCTGCATCGCTTTATTACCTCTACCGCACAGCGAGCCGGCGCTTGATGGATTCGCAGAATCGGAAACTCTTTTGCGACTATTTTCCGGTCCGAAGTGGAAGTTAAGCCGGCAATTTGGTTCCCGTGTTGAGGATTCGTGTTCAGGATGTCACACGACTCCGCGATGACATAAACATAGCGGTTTTATAAAGTCCATCCCGTCATATCTGAGTTACGAGAAACAAGGTTTAATACTAATTTGCGAACCAGAGTGGAGACCGACAAAAATGGAAAATCGAAACAAATTACGGGAATCACTTAGAAAGATACACAGATATGCAATATGTTAATCGAAAAATACAAAATTTTAATAAAATTGACTGCAAATTATGACGCCGCCTACCTTAAGACCCGCCCGTAATTAAAAATATGGTCACTTTCAACGGTAAAAATTGATGCGTCTTTAAGGCTGGCAAAGGGAGCCAAATACACAATTTTTTTTCATATCTTATCTTGCGTTTTGTATCACATTTTTTAATGGAAAGATAGCATATTAAAATTTATTCACCAGGTTTCATATATTTTTAATACGAATATCTTTAGTCGATCAATGAACTACCAAACCTACGTTGTTTTAAAAATTAGAAAAATTTCTCCATTTTGTAGGCCTTTTGTGACTGCAAGGATTTATGAGGTGTCTTATTTTCAAAAATATTACAAAATAAATTATAGTCTTAAATTTATTAGAATTATTGCAAATTCTTTTAGTTTGTTTACTTAAAATTTATGCTTTAAAAAGCACTGTTTATAAAAAATAATTCACTTTTTGGTGACAAAAATAGTTGCCAACTTTATTACTTGAATAAATTAAAATAATAAATATTATTTTTTAATTAATACGAAAAATTTAATCCATGTTACTGTAGCAATAGTCTAATGTTTTGCTGAAAATAGGTAAAAATATTGAAAAAAAAATGCAAATTTTGTTGTCACTTATCTCCGTAACTGTCGATATTTCACCCAAAGTGTAGAGAATATTTTCTTTTCAAAATAGAATGTAAAAGATTCTTCCACAGTATTTTCTCCTAGTTATGAAACATCTTGTTTATTAAAAATTTCATATCTTTTTTCCTTTACAGTGAACTATTATTATCTATCACAAGTGATTTTCACACAATCATCATAGTACTAATTGTACTCAATTTTTTTTTTTTAATAAATACAAAATCTTCATTTTCGGCTACCAATTTTAAAAATACCTACTCACAATTGTATCCGATCTAATCAGTAAATCAAAGCTTATTATGTATAAAAAATGCGAAAACGAATGAAATTGTTGCGAACATTTTGGATTGAAATTTTATATTCACTTACAACACGTACGAGTGTTGAAACAGAATAATTTTCAGGAGTGAAGAAATGTAAGTTCAGCGTTAAGATTTTCAGGTTTGACAAGATATAGAATTATAGGGGATAGGGTTGTCAATAATTTTAATAAAATAAATAAAAACGAAGTACAAGAAATAGTAAAATAATTATTCAAACCAATTGGTCGAGTCGAACGATACGTGTATCGACCACAAACAAGTTGTATGGTGAATAAACGGGAATATGTGTTATGTATGCTATCATTATTTAACAAGCTTATTAAAGATTTAATTAACAAACCATAACAATCAAGTATTTACCGCTATTATAATTGAATCATCGATGTTATCAAATAAATCGAATAGAAACTTTGTGCTTATGCCTTTATATTTTTGTTCTTACCAATCGAGAGCCGAGTCGTTATAATGAGAATATAGTAGAATATCTCATGAAATAAGGAGGTTATATAAAAAGTAAAGTGAAACAACACATTGGTTCTCATGTATTTTTCATAAATATATCAGTATCCTCTGTATACCTTATTATGTTTTTTAATATCCTTAATTTTATGTGAAGGGTAATCTTTACTATAAAATTGATTTGCAGTCTACACTTCATAAAGTAATATTTTATAAAAATAATCAAATTGAAACGAGAAAATAAAAAAAATAATAATATAGTGAGTATTTATCATTTATAAACAACTCATCATTTAAAAATATTTTTTTTATATATATTTCATTGATGACAGCCCTGATTCTCACAGAGAGAGAAAAAAATGAACCCACGCAGTACAAAGGCAGGGGCGTCAAACAGAGACGGCGAATGCAGTCGGCGCTCCCATTTAACAATGACAGGTGTTATGAGCCATGTAATCCGTTGTTTCTGAATTAAAAATAGAAACCGTTACCAGTGGAGGGGATCTGACAGTCAGTTATATCGGGAAAACACATATTCGTCCACAGCACTTCTCCATGTTCTGTCTCGAGAATGGTGAAAGGAAATATACGTACAGTAAATATACCTGGTTAGCGTCATTATACCAATCTATATCATTGAAAGAATTGATAGATACTTCTTGGTGCAACCTTATAATTTAAAATATGTTTTATTTTAACTTTGAGACCTGAAAAGTCTATGTATAACATTTAACATACATCTTATATATACATTTTAATCATATATATATACATTAAAATATTCTCTCATGGGATCGTAACGGTACGAAACGAAATGAAGCACCTGAATTGATGATAGTTATATTTTATACATAAAATTTCACTTGCCACAAACTTAACTGGAGCACTATTCTGTTATTCTCACTTGTCGTCTCTCGAGAATCTTCCACTTGTCTGGAACACTTTACTTTGCTGTTTGTAAAGCACTGATTCGCTCACTTTAAATATTCCGCATGCAGATAGACACTCTGATAATTTACTAGATGATTAAGTATATTCGCACGGTAGGCCGACTGTGTTTTAATCCAAAACTTAAAATTGTTTAATTAATGGCTTGAAACCAATTTCAATAAACATGTCACTGAAAAACAAACCATACATTTTCATTCAAAACAGTAGAGGTGCCACTGACAGTTAGATCCACCTTTATAATACAGATAGAATGCTCTCCAAACTGAAATATTTTAATTGTCATTTTGTCGCCTTAATTTTAAGTAGGTACCTTACTTGCTTACTTCATTGATACAACTAAATTTACCGGTGTAAAAATGACGGTATTTTTTAAAATACGGTTGTTTTTCTCGGATCAAACATTAAGCCTGAATTTGCTTTTAAACTATTAGAAAAATTCTTTCCTCATTACGCTTTTAGCAAACACAAACATATCTTCGAGAATAAAGAGATCCGAATTAGCCTAAAAAGAAAAGCCTTTGAATCATGCATACTGCCAGTGATGACGTGTGGTGTGAAGACTATAGCCCTTACAAATAAAAATGTAGAAAAGCTCAAATGCACGCAACGATCCATGGAGAGATCCATGCTTGGAATAAGCTTAAGAGATTACGAAATTAGGTGCTGAACTAGAGTAGTGGATATCATGGATCGTGTAGCGAAGCTAAAATGGCAATGGGAAAGGCATATTGCAAGGCAGGATGCTACAAGTTGGCCTCCCAGAGTTCTGGGAGGCCAACTGGGAGAATACAAGAAGAATCGGAAGACCTTAAAAGAGATGGGCCGACGATATAGTTGCTGTGGGGGAAAGAAATGGCTACAATTAGCAAATAACAAGGAGTAATGGAGGGGTATGGAAGAGGCCTATATCCAGCAGTGGAGAGATGTAGAAGAGGAAGAAGTACTTCATTAAACAGCATTATTTTTTCAGCAGGTTTAAAAATTCCATAATTTAGTCGGCCAAAAAATTAACATTTTCACGTACATAATTTTTTCCGTGTTCATCAATTTAACATTTGAAATTTTCTTCTGACTCTTCGTGTCTTGTCGAGAAAAGTGCCACTGTCTTGGCTATTTTTCCGACATTCGCGTTATAGCATTTAAAAGTATTTAAAGCGGCGAACAGGAAAGGTGTGTCTTGTTAAATGATTCGTGAAATGTAGTGTTCGCCCGCTGTGACATTTCAAGCTTTCTTTTATCACCGGCTTAAATATTTCTGTTTATTTTCAGAAAATTTACTTTTATTTTTCTTGACTGGCGTCTGTCGTTTGATCTTCATGGAATATAATCGTTGTATTAATTAGAACGCGGTGTTCTGCGGTCCGGTGCTAAAGATACTAAAGTGAAAAAATGTAAAGTGATTCTATTTCTGATGTTAATATTTCATTGATCTTAAGATTTGTACCTGTCCGTTTGTCTCTAGATGCCACTCTTACAGGAGCACAAAGAGTTAGATAATAATATCTTCTTCAAAAAGAGCAAAATGATTTTATGGTGACACTAGTAATATAATTAGTAAAAATGTACCTGGCATACGCTCCCATCGTCAGGATACAATATATATTAACAAATCAAAAATCTAAGTACCTATAGGCAATAAAAATGAAAAAATAATACCTTTGTGGGAAAAGAATAATAATTTAGTACTAAAAATCAATCTCATCGAATCATCTTTTGCTTATGGATCATTCTTTTGAACTTAATAATGGTTTACGAATTTTAGACAAAAATTATACAGAATTATGTATACTGTTTTGTCCGTGCTGCATGCATCCGTTCTGAGTATATTTTATTTTTTAACAGTCGAATGTTTTTTTTCAAATGTTTAACAACCAAAACATGAATATTTAAAAAGGCAAATAGCATAAATATTTTATGATCATTTTGAAGATAGCGAAACTATGCAGCACTTCACTTTTTACCGTGAGAAAATTATAAATAAGATTCAGAACAAAATTAAGAGGGCTGAAGTGTATTGAAGATTAAAAAGTATCGCAATCTGAGTACGTGGATTTCAAGGTCAACGCCGTATGTCGTACACGTTGACCGTGATAATTAGGCCATCTTCGGCGCAATATTATTTTGTCTATGGTGAACGTGTATTACACGCTCAAGCGAACGTCAACTGAGTTTATCAGTATTTCGCTTTTGAACTCAGCATGTGTAATACGTAATGTGAAAACCCAGATGCATTCTACATATTCAAAAATTTAAAGTTAGTCAACTGCAAAAAACTGATAATTCAAAAAGCACTTCATCAAAATCTACGTGTGAAGAATAGTACTATGGAATTGGACGATTAACTAGTGAGATAAATATGCTGGAAACATTCCAAATTTGGTGATGAAACACGGAAAAATGAGGAAATTCCAAAGAGATTGCAAGTAAACAGATTTCTCTATCTATATCAAATAATATCGTAATTGAAGAAGTCAGTGATGAGAACATATTTTTTAATACTGTGTATGGTTTAGAAACCTAATTAAGGAAAACATAGATTAAGGAAATATGACAAAAGAACTTAGATAAAAATACATTCACTTTATAATTAACAAGGCGAATGCAGACACTTACGATAAGCTGTACTTTGTTAAAGAAAATGTTTTTTATTAATGTTTTAATTATCATTTATTTATAAATATTACAATGCTCTGACAGAATGTTATTTAATATACAGTGTAGTTTAAAATATGATTTAAAAAAGTATTGAAAAAAAAAATGATCGATTTCATCGACAAAACACCCCCTATATGTAATTTTTTTTGGTGTTTGCTTTTATTACGCTTATTATTATTTCAAATTACGTCAAGGACCTTTATTTTTTTATTGCTTTTATATTTCATATTTTTTATAACTTAAAACACATTTTTTCGGAGATTTTTTTAACAATAATTTTTGCTATCTTTATTATAATTTTGGTGAAATACTTAACGTATAATTTATCTTTATTATTATATCTTTCAAATGAGACTTCACTGATATTTATAGAACCTGTACATGGGTAGATATTAGTAAATTGACATATGCGCCCATGTTTGGTAACAAAATATTGGAACCAGCCGTGGATCCAGACTATGTACCAAATTTAATTAAGTTAGTTCATGTCTATAAATGTTAAAGGTCTGCGATTTTTGATTGTTTATTTTAAGTGAAAGGCAAAGAAAATTTAGAGTATGCTCATCGTTTTTAAAACAGTCAGGAAGTGGGTCAAATACTCATTACGAGATTTCTCGTTGATAGACAAGTGAAGCATAGTAATAGTATGCTAAAAGGTAAAATAACCACGTTGTTCTACAACGTAACTGCCATGCCAATTGATGATTATAACTAATATTGGATTAAAAGTAGGGTAGACCGGGGTCAATCTACAGAGATAGAGAGGAAACTAATTTTCTCAGTGGTAGACGATTCTCTATTCTCTGATTATAATTGGAATAAAACAAGGAGCTTATAAACAAATCGAGGCAAATGTTATAACTGACCCCTACGTAGCAGAATGAAATTGATAAAAAAATAGAATTTAATCACAAAATAGTCGTATTTTTGCCATTTCCGCAAAGAAAATTTATTCTTAATAGTTTTTAAAAACTGTTGTTTATAATTTCCGCTACATTAAATAAAATACAACATTTATCTAACCTCATAAAATTCTAACAATATATATTAATTGATGTGTTAGTATAAACATTCACTTTTTTTATTATAAAATGACAGCAAACCTACTTTAATATGTTGACATATATTTTTACACGTATTCTTACAATGTGATCAACTGCCTCCTAACGATTATAATAACTCCTAACTTATTAATAGGCGATTGTTACCCACTCACAACCATTTCAAAACCCATCATTAAATAAACACAAATATTCGAAGGTAATAAATAAGTGGATTAATAACATGAAAAAATAGACCATATAAATGATAATATCTAACTATTAGTCTAATCAAAAAAAACTTTTTACAAATGAAACTGTCATGCCAAGTCCTGTGAGCTTCTGAAGAGAAGTTCGTACACGCGTACGCGTCTCCCGATGCCATATAATGAACCTACGTACCTAGTTATTTGCATTGGAATTTTTCCCCCTGATATAGCAATTGACCCTGGTATATTCTACGTACACATTTTCATTTTCATTTTACCCTACTTTTTTATTTTCTGTGTCCTTAAATATGAAGCTGATCATCCCAAGATTTGTTGCAGCAATTAGCAATCACGCGTGCGGCATAAATTTTTATTAATATATTTTATATTAACTTGAAGGGAATTTTGAAGAATACTGCGTATTCTTTTCGTACAAAGAGATGTTTCCCAGGAGAACACGAGACGAGAGTAGATAGCATCTACTGTTTATGATTTATGACGTGTAACACGGCAGATAGCATCAGCTGTAGGAGCGAACGCCGCGTGTATTTGACTCGCTGCCAAAAAAATGTACGAGGTGTAGCTTTATTCAGAAAACAACGATAATGTTGTTTTCGCTAATTAAAATAGTTTCTTATGCACTGAGCGTAAGCGGAAATGAACGAGGTAAGCTTAATGTTATGTTTTTCATTGAATTTTTTAATAAAAAAGTATTTATCAGTCACATGAAACCTGGAACTGTTGGCTTTACAACCCCCAGTGGGTCATGGCCTCCTCAAGGGTCTTCTTCCATCCATATCGTTCTTGTACCAGCTCTCTCCAGTTCTGGATCTCCAAGGGATATATGTATTTGAGAACACCACCTCATATTTGTTTTGGCCTTCCTAAGCTCCTTCGATCTTGGAAGACGATCCTCTTAGGAGATTCAACAACCATCGAGCTTCCATGCGAAGGTGTGTGAATGTGGATGAGGCAAACAAGGACTTTAGATATTGGGGCTCCATCCTTGCCTACTCCTGCGGAGATGCATGATGGTTAGTTAGTTAGTTAGTTGAATTTATGGTATTCGATACAATATTATTGAGTATTTTTTAATGAAACGGGAATGGTGTTAATAGTACTAATTTAGAATGAACTGAACCAGGTTTTTCATTCAATACGTAGCAAAAAAGTATAATTTTTGAGGAGAATAAAATCACATTAGAAGACAAAGAAAAGAAACATTGAGAAACAGAATCAATAATTACTCCTCTGTTGAGAGACTCTCCTTGATTTTTAGTTATTGTAGTATTGAGACATTTGTGCTTCTCGCTGTCACCAATACCACATTTTAAAGGCATCGATCCTCCGTTTCCTTTTTGATTTTAAATTTTACAATTCCACCATAAAGGAATATCGTGTGTACTAAAAACCTTACAAGCCTGGCTTTGGTTATTTTGGATATCCCACGGTCTTTCCATATATTTTCAAGGCTGGACATAAAACTTTATAGCCATAGCTATTTTTCTTGGGTCCAAATAATTGGATTGGTCTATACCAAGCACTCGATCTCTCCATTCCTCTCTGTCACCTACCTGCCTCTTCATTTCTTGGTAGGTGCTGTAGCGCACATCTCCGATAACCTAGTCTATGTAGCTTGATCTCGGGCGGCCTTACGATTATTGCCTTCAATATTGCCCTTGACGATGGTAAAAAGCAGGCTTGGGTGCCTTGTGTTATGGCCTATTCAATTCTCTCGTTGTTGGGTGATTCTGTTCAGAAACCGCCTCTTTTCGCCAAACCTGCTCAACATCTCGTCGTCTCGGATATGCTTTGATCAATGGATCCTCGCCATGAATTTGTAACACCACATCTCGAAGGCCGATAGTCTCCCGGACATGCTTTGACCTATAATAATCCATTTTTTGCTGCCATATAACAACACACTCCAGACAAGAGTTTAACCAAATTCTTCCTAACCATCAATGTAAGGATATTCAAAGATATTAGATTTTTTGTTGAAGGCGACTCTTGCTTGTTGGATTCTGCTTATAATGTCTGCCTTTGAGCGGCCATCTTGAGAAATTCTGCTGCCCAAATATGTGCATTTTTTCTTTCTTCTTTCTTCTTCTTCACTTGTTTGATAGTGATGCCACTCAAAACAACATTTGTAGACACCTCTTCTCTTCCAACAGCCGTGCACTTTGTTTTATCTTTGTTTATTTTCATGTCATAGTTAGTTGCCAAAACATTTTCCATCTTTCTCAGGGCCTTGTTCAATTCTTGTTCCGACTCCGCAAGCAGTGCAATATCGTCGGAATATCTAGTCATGTCAATTTTTTGTCCTTGGATTCTAACGCTGGGCCAATCTCTCATTTCTTCTCTCATAGCTATATGTATTTTGATTTCTGGTTCACAGTAATAATAGAACCAAGATACTGGAAGGGTGTCTATCCGGGAAAGCTAGTTATTATTATCGAGTCCCATAAGGCCATTAAAATAATAATATACATTTTTTTATATTTATAAAACATTTTTAATGAGTAAATAGAAATAGTTTGCGTAGGCGTTACGAGGTTAAGTGTATTAATGTCGTATTTCTTACAATTTATAATAATAATATATTTTATTTCTCATGATGTCGTTTAAATTTTGACTTTTCAAATCGGTTTATGGGTAAAGTGCTCTCCCAGTAAATCATTCATAAATATTTATAAAAACCTTAGGAATGGTCAATAAAAAATTTAACGATACTGTCAGATTTATATTCTGCCTGGACCACTATTCCGTAAGTATTTTAGAAATCCCGTCATTAACGAAAACCCGGGCGGGTCCACTTAAATCTCTATATAATTATAGAAATAAAATGTGGAATCTGCACTGCCATCTGAAAGCTTTTCCAGCCGCGGCGATATTGAGATGTGACGTCACATCGTGTCACGTGACCGAAAAGAAAAATGGCGACAGGTGTAGAAACGAATTTTGTTTTTCTTCCATTTGTTTAGATTTGTTTGAAAGCGCGTAGACGCCTCTTTTGTATGTTTTTTGGACTTCACGGTCATTCGAATAGCGCTTTTAGATTCTATATTAAGTGTGATAAAATAAAATTGTTTGAATACCGATCTATTTTCAACTTTTGTCAGAAATCAGTTTAAAAACAGCCCATTAGCATTTTCCAGAAGTAAGATCATATATTGGTACCTACATTTCCATCCTCCCTCTTTACTCCCCACCCCCCCTCCTTAGGATATATTGTCCATGCAAATCTCTATCGTTTGATAGATCTGACTCAAATTTTGCATACATATTCTTTAGGACCCGGTGGAAACTTTATTTACCCCCTGGATACCTCGTCCATCCTAGCCTAATTAAATGGAAACATTGTTTCGATTAGAGGCTTTGCAAAATATTTCCCATGAATTACATTATACTGATTCACGCGTTCTTTGCATACATTCGCAATTGATTTTTTAATATAACTCATGCAGTATCCAAATATTAAACACGTTGTTTTAAAGTTTAAAACAAATTTTCGAACGGTATATTCTTCATCTGTTTCTGCGGCTCTTGCTGGTGCGTTGATTTTAATTTAATTTAATTAATTAATCATCCCTCTGGGGATAAAATCCGGTAACTGTATTCTTAGAACATACTTTCATAAAAATATTGTTTAATTTAATTTACTTTGTACATTCAAAAATTTGCTACTTTAACTGCAATATAGGTAAATTTGTATTAAATATACGCGAGGGGGGAATTTAACGATAGTGATCCAATCCTTTCGCCTAAAAAGAGGTTTAGTTAATCTCTGCACAATTTTATACTCTGTGGAAGTACCCAATAAAGTCATTGCCATGCATCACCAAGTTGACTGCGATAGTGCGTACCTATCTCTGCCTGGTACTGTTTCACTGAAGCATGACAAACCGGATCGACTCTGCGATATCTCGAGTCCCACGACATTTCGTTCTTCTCAAAATATCTTTATTCATCAATTATTATTAATTTTATCCCTTTTAAAGCAGTCCCCATCAGCCTTATGCCAGCGCTTTTTCCAGCCTTTGAAAATCTTCTGGAATGCAATTTTCGGTATGGCGTTTAGCTTCTTCAACGATTCTGCCCTTACTACCTTTACTCCGTGAAAATGACGGACTCTTTATGTTTCAATTTCTGCTCTTAATAAATTAACCATAATAAAAAATAATATGCTATTGCTGGGTAGACTCTGCGTGATTGCGTGAGAAATACAGTAATCTGGGAAGTCTGCGAGGTTCAAGAAGTGGTCAGAGGAAGACAGCGTCGACGATACTGGTACCATACGATACCAACACGTGCAGAGAATGAGTACAACAAGATTACCATACATAGCTCTGCATGGCGTACCAGATGGACCGCACCCACCAGGGAGCAATCGAGAGATGGAATTCAGCATCACAAGAGGAAACTATACTCTTAATAAATAGACTCTTGAGTCTAAAAAAAGTTGAAGAAGAAGAAGAAAAATTAATAATTGCAAAATCAATTTAAAAATATCTTAAATTAAGCAATCTAAGCAAATTATTTTTTACATTTAAACACATTACATTATGAACGAACTGTATGTTTCTGTTTACCGGAATGACCTAGGTTGTCGAATTGCTGAAATTCTGCCGAAATGTTTTCAGTTTTTCACAAAATGCCAAATTAAATTTTTCTTTCCAAATAAATTAAATTACTGCGAAATCATAGTATGCTTGAAAATAGCGCCATCTAGCGAAGCATAGCGAATTATGGCAAAGTGTTGTGCATTCTTATGTTAATGACAGACATAGTTCCATAGAGAATTATGATGAACTTCTCAATGTGTCGTTTCATGATTTTTGATGATCTTCTTAATATTGTCCTTTAGGTTTTTATTAGGGTGAGGTGTAGTAGTGTTGTTTTTAGTCAGAAAATTTGAAATTTTTGTTTTATTTTTTATAGGTTATCATATAATAATATTATGTTATGTTACACGTGTCATAATATGTCACAGGCAAGTTTACCAACTCAACAAAAAACGGTGACAATTGGATCTATACGGTTCGCAATATTGTGAGCTAATTTTTTTTTCTAAATACCGTAGAATAAAATTTTATTGTATATATTCCCTCAAACAACAAAATTAGTTTGATGGAAATTTTATATAATTTATGTAATTTTATAATATTGAAGTGTTTATTACAAAAAATGATAGTAACCAGAATATTTCATTAGTATTTTGAATAAATATTTGGACTCTAGATCAAAGATAATGAATAGATCATTTAAAATATCCCTATAGTTTTTTTAGATGAGATACCTATATTTAAATAAATTAACAAGAAATTGTTAAATCCGATTTCTACTAAAATTACAAATTGTTTCCCTACTCACATTCGACCCGCTTATTTCACAAATAATAATGTTGGTAAAATTCTTTTAAATTCAAAAACAAAAATAAGTATGGAAAAAGGCGGGATATACGAAATAACTTGCGGCGACTGTGATGACTGTGAAAAAATA
Organism: Agrypnia vestita; assembly: GCA_016648135.1. NCBI lineage: Eukaryota > Metazoa > Arthropoda > Insecta > Trichoptera > Phryganeidae > Agrypnia > Agrypnia vestita. The sequence continues at coordinate 134,079 of JADDOH010024340.1, read as the reverse complement.
TATAGGCATAACCACGAGAAACGAATACACGAACGAAAGGACATCGCCGTTGCCTAAAAAATAAACTTTTCCGAATTTTTTAATCATATAATTAAGACTAATCATTCATTCGCCAGTCACAAATTGGAACTCCTTCACTCGGTTCCTCATAGAGGTTGGATAATAATAGTTTGGAAAACTTTGAAATCCTTAAAAAATTGAATTATAAAAACACACTAATAAATAATATCACATTTCAGTCCATTTCACCAATCCTAGAGCTTTTTGCTAAAAACATTCCCCTCTCCACCGCGCTAACCTAACCTAATCTAACCTTAACGAATAGATCGTTAAATGTTGTATTAAGGTCTAAAGACAATCTATACCTGCTGATGAGAGGCAAACATATTGTAGAAATTAATAACTTATATTGTGCGTGTATTACAAAGTTAAAATGAAATATATTTTAAATTAAATTATGAAGATTTAGAATTCATGTGTATTCCAAACCAAATTAATTATCAATTAGAAAGACATACAGAAAAATCAAATCCATGAAACAATATTTCGCTGCTACCGGGATTCGAACCACGAATCTGAAAAATTGCAACTTCACAATAATAATGTGTTCTTTAATATAATATTATGTACGTTGTATCAAATGTGTCCAAAAATAAAAATGAATTAAACGGTTAATTCTGGCGTCCTCTAGCGGCAGGATCGCAAAGTAATTTGTGCCTAACGTATCAGAAAAAGTGGATTGCTTTAAAAATGGATAATAAATGTTAATCAATCAAAAAATGAGACTTACAGATAAGGTCGATATATTCACGGAAATATACAAGGCTTTTATAGCGTAATTGGATAACGCGCCTGCTCCGGAAAGGATAAAATCTGTGGTTCGAATCCCAGTAGCAGCCAAATATTTTTCCATGAATGTCTTTCTAATTGATTAATTAACTTGGTTAACTTTAAATTTCACAGAACTTTCTTCTGAAAAAATTGCAACTTCAGAATAAGAATGTGTTCTTGAATATATGATATGTATTCCTTTGATTGTTAAATTATATGAATATGTATTAAAATAATAATTTACGTTGCTCTTATAATCCATCAAGAGCTTTACAATAAAACAGTTCGAGGTTATGTATTTAAATGCTAGTTAGTGGCACATTTCGGTCCACTTTTGTACAAGAAAAGGCACAGTTCACCACTGATGAGGAGCAGTACTGGTCGACCTTCTAGATAATAAAAGATTACATTATATAAAATATAGAATGCACAGATATTCTGGTATTGAAGGCCATTTCCAAAGTGCGTAGTATTAGGCATAATTTATAGCCCGATGACACCGAAAAATTGGAATTTTAAGGAAGACGGAAAATTTGTCACATAGAAACAAGGGAAAAATTAGCTAGAGCCAGTAAATAACTTACGGAGGATTTAGTGGAATCATCTTGAATATTTTTAATCATATTTTATTTTAGAGAATTACACAAGTCTGTTATATATTTCGTAATGATGAGATTCACTTCGTGATACTTGCAGGTCTCTGCTTTTTATCAATTTCAATTTATTTATTTTATAATTTGTACATTACAAACTAAATGTTCAAATACATTTATGAAAGTATGCACTTTAAAATAACATTATTTAATTAGTTAAAAATAACATAATAAAATCTGGTGAAAGGTGCAGGAAAATCCTGCTTCGGAAAGACTCTTCCAAAACATGGAATATATCAAGAACCAAAACGATATTGTTCAGCATAGCAGTAGCTTTTTCAACAGGCATAACCATCGGCAGATTGGTCATGTATATTGGAATGTGAAACAATCTATTCTGACGATGTCTAAGGTTAGTCAAGAACATACAAACCAATGCGTTGCATAATTTCAGGATTATCGATTATACCGCGTAACAATCGATAAAAATGTTTAATCAAATACACATTCCTCCTCGTCTCTAAACTATTGTAGCCATGTATACCCTGGAGAAACTCGGCTGGGCAGAGCCAAGGATAATGCCCGTACACTTTCATGTAGACATATCTCAGAAACTTCTTTTGGACTTTCTCCAGCATAAGAGAGTAGGTACTTGTACTCATATGGCCCCTAAATCATCGAGCCACTCTCGAGTCTACTTCGCACCAAGGAATTGTGAAGAGTTCTCAGTATGCGCGTATTCTCGAAAACCCTGGCAGTACGCAGAACAAATCGTAACATTCTCAAAGCATTACCACTGATCATCTCCCTATGATTGTGAAATATTAGGCTGCTCACAAATCTAACACCCAGATCTTTAACTTGTTTCCTCAATAGAGAGAAGACCTCTGGAGTCTGTATAGAATTTTGCACAGGTGTTTCTATATGTATCTTGCATCTGTCCGTCGTTGTGGAAGTCTTTTGAAATTTATTTGGACACTCCGTGGTTTTCATTTTCAGTATGCCTTATCATCTCCGATGCTAATCTCATTTTCATGTTCAATATTTTTTCAATCAATTTTCGCAGTCAATCTTTTGTACCTATCTTAGTAATATACCTACATATTAACGATTCCAACTAAATAAAATAAAATAAATTAAGATAAATTAAAGATGTCTCACAGAGAAGAAACTATTTATATGAGAAACATGTATTTCTTTATAGGGTGGCCCAGGGCTTACGACCTGTGTGAACTGGCTGTACTTTACGAAATGTAACGTTCATTAATTCTACCGTGAGAACATCCACACATCATCAACATTTTGAAAGTTTGGTCTAAATCTGAAAACCTTTCATTTATTTTAAGGGACTATGCTAGAGACATCTTTGGTATTTTTGGGTGAACTTTTTATACATAGATTTTGTAGCTAGAAAAGATACCTCTGTATTTTAAACTTTATCACTTAAGCCAGCACTTAAAGGTCGAAAGCCCTGGGCCATCTTATAAAAAGACTCCCATACATGTTTCTCTCTGTGAGAGAAGTATTTTTTCACTACGCTTTACAGGATATGGTTAGTTTCATTATGCCCAGCTGAAAACTCACGTAACAGGCTATTGAAAGTTTTCTCATGGACAGCAACAGAATAGCGTGTCACTCGACCTTTCAGTGTTTACAATTTCCAGTCACTCGGGAAGATTTATGTAGGAAAAAATACCCCAGACAAGAGTTTTACTAATGGCCGACTTCAGTGCAGTCGGAGCTTTACATTCCAACTTTCGCGATAAATTACAGCCGGGCGTGTAGACCGGGCACAATCGCAAAGGAATTGGCAAATGGCGCACACCTGAAAAATTAGTTTATTTTTTCAATCGCACGGATGAACGTATTTTCCGTCTGCAACTGTTAGAAAACATAAATTAGCTCTGAATTTCAGTTTTGGAATATTCCATCGAGAATTTTATTTCGGCGGAACAAATCCGCAACTCGGGTGGCCCCCGTGAACGATAAAAAAACTGCGTCGTGTTATTTTGTTAAAATATTTAAAAAATGAATATATTAAAAAAATTGTTGCTGTACGCTCCTATAATAACATGTCTTGATGATGCTGAGGAGTTAGTGTTAGACATAGACGTTATGACAATATTGTCACGAGTTGGTAGAAGCGGAAGGAATTTCACGTAATCGAGAATTTTACAGGACTCTATACGTTTTACAATAAATTGGAAATCATTAGAAATGTAGAGAAGTCAGTCGAGCATTCTCAATGGTTGACGATACGACATTATAAATCAAAGGCCCGCTGCGCGGACATTGTATGCGCTATTATAATAAAACTAAGCTGTAACCCGTCAAAAATGACGGTAATTTTACATGGCGGTGCCTAAGGAATGAGTATTTATTTATTTATATGAAAAAGAAAAGGAAAAAACACTTTAAAGAAAAAAGGAAAAAATACGTAAAAATGTTAACGTAAAAAATCATATTTTTAAGAAAAAGGGGGAAAATATTACTAAAAAAAGTTACGGACGTTACACGAAGTTACGGGGAGAGAAAGTCAGACAGAGGGACGGATGGACAGACAGACAAATAAATCATTATAATTGGAATGCGAGAACAAGCGATAGACAAGAGTAAAACGAAATAGAAAAGTTCCTACCTAAGTACGAGTATTTGTGAAATATTTAGGAGTGAAATTTATTGCGAATCGCGAAACTGGTATAAATAATTAAAGAACGGTGCTCCGAAATTCGTGTCCAGTGATAAAACTTTAATTAATTTCAAGTATTTCATTTTCCTCCCACAGCCACAATCCCGTGACAATATTATCACGGAACTATGATCTGAAAAATGATTTATTACAAATAGAAATAATGTGATTCCGTTATAATTAATATAATGCTATATTATTATTCTTCTTCTAGTGAGTGGATTTGAAGTGCTTTATCCAAATTTGTTTTAAATACACTCGTAAATATAGTAAAATGCTTCCAACTAAGATGATTTTAGTGAATGATGAATTGTTATTAACAAAATACACAAAAAATGAAACGAATGATGGTGGCCTGTACATAGATAAAATAGGAGTAGAAATAGAAGATAGAATAACCTACCTGGGAAGCAGATTAAATGAAAACTGGGACCATTCTATGGAAATTAAGCATCTTATAGAGCAAGCCAGAGCTACATTCTTCCAGATAAAAAAGGAATTTTGCAGCCGTGATCAAAGCCTTAATTCGCGAATGAGAATGATATGTTGATATGTGTTCCTTCTACTTTTATATGAAATGAAATCCTGGACATTCACTGAAGCAATGCTGGAGCGATTTGAAGCTGTGAATCTACAGATGGTTTCTAAAAATAATCTGGATTGGATTAGGGTTACGAATGGAAATGTAATGTCATGGATGCGGAAAAAGGAAAAAAAAAATCGTTTAAAAATTTAAAGCCGGAAATTACAATATTTTAGCTACATCCAGAGAAGTACCTACCTGGTCATTCGAGGTGAAATTGCGAGCAGAAGAGTTCCTGAAAGACATGCTGGCTGAAAAACTCGTCCACTGAACACGTCCGTTCGGAAAATCAACTGTCCAACTATTTCAAGGTGCTGCTAGCAAGTACTAGAAGAAAAAGAAAATGTGAATTGTAAGTCTAATATTGTTGGGACAAAGCCCTGATTTTTCACTCTGGTTCGGGTTCCCTACAGGGAACAATTGAATTTTTTTGGCACCTACAATAAAACTATATTTGACACCTTGTATCTGCCGCGACAAAATCAACCGTTGATTCCGAGATGCCAAAATAATCTATGGTTCGCGGTAACTGTCATACATAGAACACTCCGCGCTCATAGACAATTTTATAAAGCACCCGACCAGAGACTACTATGTATTTTTGCCCGAAGAAAAATCATTAATTGATATTGCAGGTACTTTGTTGTGCAAAATTATTATATTGTTTTTAATTGAACTTTGTATTGTAAATACATTCAGTTATATTATCACTGTTATTGTTTCGTGAGAAGCTGTCCCTCTCTCATAATTACGTGTAGTTAATGAATTCTCATGTAATTTACTCGTTATCCTCTTGAAATCACGTGCGAAAAACAACTCGTGCGTGTGTAGTTCAAAGTATAATAATTTTTAACCTCAGATTTTTCAGTTTTAAACAAAAAAATCTCATAAAATAGATGGGACGTCCTTTTTTATTTGCACGTAAAGTTTCGATAAGAAATATGTCATCACGTAAAAATTGACGAAGTGTGCAATGTAATATAATACACGATTGTTAAAACAACGCGAACCAATGAAGATAGACCCAAATATGGTGTATCATTATTTTTAATTAAACTTTTTTCTTTTCCTTGAAAGCATTAATAAAATGACTACATTTCAAATGATACATTTGTCACTTATACCGATGCAATGTGTAATGTAGCAATCAGCAACCGTGTCATATAGAGTCGGATTCCATCGTCTAATGATTCGATATATCATAGCCGCAAACAGCTTGTTCAACACACTCTTGCAAATTCGCCAGGGACGTCTCTCTCGCGCGTTCAGCATCACAGAAACATAAATACCGCAAAAGTTTCATCAGTATGTTCACAATGCCATCATTTCAGCTTTGATTTAAACAGGTAGGTGGTATGAAATCATGTTTTACGTGTGAAAATTTTAAGCATAGTTTTTTTTTATCGTTTGTGACCATACGATAAAATATAATTTTAGTCATGATGTATGGTAAAATAAAATATAATTTAATGTATAATATAATACACAATTCAATTGCTGACATCAATAGGTATGTCACAAAATTTAAATTTAGAAAAACGAGGATTAAAATTTTGTCTTAGTATATTTTTTCCAAAATATTAAGGTAAATTTATATATTCCTGGCGCTTGCAACGGGAACATTGAAGCACGACTTTTTTGTAAACGTATATTTTGGAAAAAAAATAGAAATCAAATATTTATGCTACAGATTTTTATGATATATCAAAATATGAATGCTGTGATATCAATTACGAAATACATTATGTTGTATGTTTTTTCCAAATAATTGGTTACGTAAAAGTCATGCTGCGTTGTTCCAACTGCATCCCCTTGATATTTTCATATAGATATAAACTTTATACGGAGTCCGCTTTTACAAAATACTTAAAATTTCTACACTTAAATAATTTTTATTTTAAACATGAATATGAAGAGTATGAATTGACCGGAATAAGGATGGGAGATGGACGGGGTAAACGGGGATGATACCAAATGGACTGTGTATGAAAGAAATGGAAGGAAAATGGAAGTTCAACTGCCGCAGTGACTTCTTTTTTTCAGTTTAAAACGAAGATTGAGTCGACGTGAAATGGAGACATACTTTATATTATATCTCTTTTCCTGATTGATTTCGTGCTTCTTTACTGTCGATCGCTAATTTGTCCTAACCGAACAAAGAGGGTAGGAAAAGATGGAAGCAGGGATTGTTGGGCAAAGTTTATCGATTCACGACCACGAGATCTATGTCCACACAATGAATTAATAAATACTTAACACAATTTAGGTATATATGGCAGTATATAGAAGCATGAATTATTTATAGGTAAGCATATGTTTTGAAAAAGGGAAAAAAGATAAGTATATAAAAATCGAAAAAAGGGAAAAAAGATAAGTATACAAAATATGATAATAATTGTGAATATTATTTTTAAAAAATGTCATAAGTACGAACAAATTCAAGATTAATATTCTTATTCCATCACTGTATGTAAATTATCTTCTCTAACAACTTCACCTATAATAAACTTGGACGTAAATCTAGTCTGGTTGATTTCCCAGGAATGTTTCTCAATGACTTGATGATAGCGATGGCCCATCCCTTAAGCAATTAATGTTTCGTCATCTTCGGTGCTAAGCATCTGTCATTGTTTGGACATTGATCAACTCAGTCATCCAGACTGTGAGGTTTTTTGTCAAAGGTATGTACATATATTAATTGTTATATATTTAATACATTGTAGGTAGTCGTGTATGATAAACCCTTTTATTATGAACTAGCTGTAACCCATAAAAAATGACGGAAAATTGGTTTGCGTTTTTGCTAAGTTATAGTATATATTTACAGTATTTTTTTTTGACGGAGAGGCAGTGGTAGCAACATGGGTTCAAGCCCCGTCTCCGGCCGCTTAATTTGTTTTTAGACGTTAATTCGAACGATATTACTGACACGAAGTTACGAACAGATAGACAGACAGAAAACTAAATTATTGTGTTTGATTTCAGACAAATTGTACCGTGCGATATTTCTACAGTTTCGCGAAAATGGCCTCTAAATGCTATCTGTGTTTGAAAGTTTTCTCGGGAAAATAATGAGCAAAACGCCCGTCAGATGTCCCAATAAACTTGATTAATTTCCGAGATTGACAAGGAATAGGCCGTAGCTAGTCGTGTTAAACGACCCGGGGCGATTAATTTATATGAAAAATATCAAATTAATATTCCATTTTTTATTCGGACTTCTCGGTGGATAGTATTTCTTTCGTTTACTGTATAACTTAAACGGAGTATGACAGCATTGATTGCTTTCCGCCATTTCTTCAAAGTAAAGGTAATTTATAAGTGACTATTTTTTTAAAGATTCATTACGGCTTATTTGGTACCTATACTTTATGTTGATGGCTGCGGTTTCCGCGTAATTGATTTTTTTATATGTATAACGGGGCCGGTTGTTCTGTTTTAATGAAGGTATTTTATTATTTTCCGGAAGATTTATCTGTAGAAGTATATAATTTACAGTATAAAAATAAGATTACGTCTTTTTTACTTGCTTTAAGTTAATTTATTTATTTTTATTTGGTCTCTTCCGATAATTCACAATAGAAAATATATAAATATACACATAATTCACAATAGAAAACACGATAGATATTATTTTTGTGCATGTTAGTAGATTTTTTTAAAGATATTGAATAATTAATTAATACTTGTCAAATCAATATTTGTACTATTTTCAATCTTGGCTAAGCCCCTGTACTGTGAAATATAGGACTAACCTTTCGTCTGGAATTAGGTTGAAACCCGCGACCATTGGATCACTAGTCAAATGAATTCACTACCAGATCAACGATTTTTTTTTATACTCAATTTTACAATCAATAGCTATGTATAATTTAATAGTCAATATAGTACCTAACTATACAATTTTAAAAATAAAATAATAGGATGTCTGCCATGTTTTAAGCGTGGCTGAAGAGTCCCATTCCGTTATAAATATCACTTTTATCATAATTATCATCGTGTGGCGACGATCCTTTGTGTATCAATGATCGCCACAGCCATCTATCTTCAAGAATATTTCTCCAGTAGTGACCGCCAAAATTTCTTGCATCCTTCTCGATATTGACACATTATTTTCTATGAGATCGTTTCCATGGTCATGTCTCTTAGGGTAACTGATCCAATTTGTGGGTATCTTTGAAAAGACATTCCTTGGACATTTCCGGTCCAGAGTACTAAAGCGATCTTCGGTGAAGCCTCGATATCTTATTCATCGTACAAAACTTCCACCAGATTTGACAACAGTTTTATATGAATTTTTATGTAATGTTAATTGTCAAGTAAATGTTATATCGAAAAAAAATAATAACACCAGTTTGTTACATACTGTATTAGAGTTTGTGACGCAACGTCTTTCATAATTTTAATCCGTTACAAACAAGCCGTACCTGTTCTATTTTCACCGGATTTATGCGGTAGATTTGACATCTTTATGCAAAAATTAACAGCCTCCTATATCTTGTTGGTGTATTTCAAATGTTTTATGTAATTCATTATATTTTATCTTTCCGTTGGTTGGGTTCTGATTTTATTATTATTCGAAGTTCTTCATTTATTACACTCCGTAAATATTTTAAATAGCCATCTTAAAACATAAATGATACTTTGTCTATAACATTATATAAGAAAGGAGTTCTGAGATGGTTTGACCATGTAGAACGCACGAGTGAGGAAATGGTTTAGAAAATATATGGGGTGAGTGTTAAAGGCAACAGGAATAGATGGCGTCCGCGAAAAACCTGGCACGATCGATGTCCCTCTTAAAAGCCTCTCAACAACTGTAGAATATGTATGAAAAGATGTAAGAATGTAGCCGAAGCAAAAGTTGTATGTCAAGATAGAAAAATATGGCGTTCTTTCCTCTCTGCCTAGCCCTGCGGAGAAACGGCGTGATGGTTAGTTAGTTGGTTTATATATAATAATTAAAAGCGTAGCTTGGCCTCATTGAACTTTGCTTCCTTGCCTTTCGGTGGTACAATTCGCATTTACGAGATATTGGAAAATGTACAATTTATATAAAATATTTTTACAAAATGAAGAATTCTGTACAAAAGATTATTTTTATGTATATACAAAAATTGTGTGCAAAATTGACACCACGAAAGAATTAGATACAGAAAAGTGTTTTTGATTCAATTGTTTTTTCTTTTTTTTATTTATTTAGATAAATATTTATTTAGAGCAAGGCCGACCAACAGATGAATTGGCTGATAATGGCCGATGGTGATGATCAAGCATTAAAAAAAAACATTTTTTAACATAGAGATGTGAACACTGAATACATGTCACTTCAATATTCTTACTATTTTAAAATTAAGCTTAAAGCTTGTGCTGTAAAAATAGGACTATGTTGTTGGTCTGGAGTGAGATTTAAACCTGAGACCTTTGGATCAAGAGGCGAGAATCCTATCCACAAGATCAACAAACTACTCAAATTTAGGTTATGAACTTTAGATTAAAAAAAATATCGTTCGCTTATTTGGTTTTTTATAATTTTTTGAATAAATTATCAAAAAATATTGGATCCTAGTTACAACGTGTATACCTACCACATTTATCAATAAAATCTTGAATAAACACAAAAAATTTTGTTACGAAATTTTAAAAGTACATAACTAGCACCTATAGCTAAAATCAGGACTTATTTCATAGTTTTTTTATATCTAGCGTTGACCTTTTTAATGCGGCATTCGAGTTATGGAAATTTTTTTAAAAGTTATTTTTAAAGCGACTCGACAATTTATGAAATAAAAGAATGATTAGAATTTCAGGTTTATTTTAATATCACATTTTTATTATCAGGTAGCAATTATTGAACAAATTTTTCTAATATTAAAAACAAATTAGATGTACCACAATATTTTATCGATGTCCCGACAATTGCACGTAATACAAAAGTAAATGAGGACATGTTCCTATGTTCTTTAATACAACGTAAATAAAAAAACTATCATTTCATGTCTTCAATATTCGAATCAACAAGTTTAGCACAATGGGGGTGTATATTGACATGGAAATAAATTACTTCTATTCTCTTGATGAAATTTGACGTTTTAAAAAAACGTATTTTCTGCCTGGGTTCCATTGTTGAAGATACGCCTTTTTTACGTATTGTTTCTCAAAATTTTAGATTAAATTGAGTTAAATTAGGTGAGTTAAGGTTAGGTTAGGTAAAAAATGCTTCTTTTTTTCATTTTTTAGTTTTGCTTCACATGATGCTATCGGGCTTGTACTGCACGGTCTGGGCACAATTGTTGGGGTGCCATTTTTAAATGAATAAATTTTTATATGCATACATATACCCAAAGTGATCAATACAAAATGTAATATATGAGTGTATTATTTATTTAAACATTTTAAAGACGAAATAAAATTAAAATATAACCATGATTCATTTGGGATAAATAATTGCATACGAAATACCTGGTGTATCGATCTATTACACGGGAAGCTATTTCAATAACAAACACCATCCGTACAAACCTATGAATCTGCGGGAATGACTTCATTAACATTCGCCGAAGTGAGACGTCAATTATCTCTTCATGAGATATGATGATCACCAGATTATTTTTGGTTCTGAATCTTCATCTTTCAGTCCACGAAGACACGTGCGTCGATCGGTTCGATAAGCCCTCCCCGACTGGTTCAAAATTTTAAATCTGGGCTGTGGGACCGAGCAGAAAATAACAATTTATTTCAAACATTCGCCGCAGAGACGCAAAGCCTTCGTTACGATTTTTTATTAAGTGTCTGTTTTATGCTCGGGGGTTGTCCAATTTTAAGCGCAGTTCATTCGCACCTATAGCCGGCGCAGTTTGAAATCATGCCAACACCATTTGCAATATTTCATACGGTCTGAATGGTGTTATTAATGCCTATCTCTGGTACAGTATGTGTATTTAAGTCCTCGCGTGTAGTGTGCGTGTATGTGTGTGTATGCATCGTTTCACCCAACAATGATCTGTTGCTTAACGCGTTATTTGCGATAATCTTGGACGTCGAATCTCATCGAGTCCATTCAATCAACAGGTGGAGTGGAAGCTAAACGCATAAATCTAACCCTCATTTACAAATTCTCTATGAATTTTGTTGTAATTTATGTTCACACTGGGTTTACGAGTTCTTTCCTTTACCAAAGTTTAATATCGAAAAAATCAGTGCTCGCGACGAATAAAAAAATCAAAACAAATAAAACTATTAGATATGTACTTAATTAACACTTATATTTATTTTTCTTATGTAACGGTATTTCTACTTTTTATACTTTACCTGTTTTACTTAATAATTTTCTTTATTTTTGTTTATTTTTTTACAATTTTTTTAATTTCAACTACTTTTGTTTCCTATATTTTATTTACTATTTTTCTTTGTTTGATTTATATTGTCGTCTCTTTTTGCTTTGATTATTTTATGTTATTATTACATTTTGTTTGGTGTCGTGGATCTCTGTTATTGCTTTACTAACTGTTCATTGCATCATATGTGGGGTATAAAGGCGAAGAAGAAAAATGCAGTCGTCGAAAATTACTAATTTATAATGTACCGAATTCAAGACTTTATAGGAACCATACAAAGCCTACAAATTTAAAGGAAACATGATTTTGGAAGGGACAGATACGTAGAATCTAGAATTTAAATATATTTTAAATCAGTGATCCTCTGTGACAGCATTCAAAACATTTTTATTTTTTTGGATATTGCTGCCTTTGCTTTTATACCACACATATCACTACTTTCCTGTTGAGATGCCATCAATAAATAAATAAATAAAATAAAAATGATTTACTAAAATTAATTTTTGTAAAATTTTGGGAAGACAGAAAACAATATATTTTGTTCTTCGGCAGACGTCGAAACTCTTTATCCGAAATCTTTTAAAAATTCAAAAATATGAAATAAACAATATGTCTTAATTGTCGATAGTTAATTGATTAATTCAAAACTTTATATCTCTCAATGGAAAAGACATAATGAACTGAGTATGGGTTATAATAGGTCAAAAGAAAGTTGACAAACAACAATTGGTAAAATATACTTTATGTGGATAAAATATCATACAATCTTGCCAGAAAATATAAAACCAGCATTTTACATGGATTATTCTATTAAAAAACAATTAATAAATAATGTTTCGCAAAACGTTTACTTACTTAAAGTTTAATTTACTTAAACTTTCTCTTATTTTTTTATTTATATATTAAAATTATACAAATTTTGGTTGGACTGTGCCTGTTTCACTAGAGGAATCTGTGTCGAGACAGGCAACTTAACGTTAAAATTACCCTGCAGTATGGTTTACAAACTATAGATAATGTGGGGATTGCGACATGGTTTACAACGGTCGATTAGGCAGATCAATATAAACTAGATTAAAATAACATAAAGGTGCCTCAGTTATAGTAATTTTTCGGAACACCTTCTTTTTATTCTTCTTATCTTTCCGTTATATGTACGTTAGTTATCATATTGGCTATGAGAACTCTATTTACTGCGGCCCAGAATAATTCTACAGTAGACTTTGCCAAACCACTCTCTCAGGTTTTTCAGGCACGATGTTCTACTTCTTCCAGGGCCCGACTTCTAGCAATCTTTCCCTGCATTATGAGATGCAAGATATTGTACTTCTCTAGATGTTTATATTAAAATTATTATTAAAAATTAATTAATTGTTGATTTGTGGGGATCACAGCCCGCGATTTATATTAATACAATTCAGTCCTCACACAATCTAAAATTAATTAATATAATATTGGCAGTGCATCGGTTTCCACGAATTCACATCATCAAAATATTATGATGAAACGTATTATCTAACGAAAACATAACTCAATAAACTGTTATATATTTTTTATGAGAATGCATTTTTATTATGAAGTGAAGTGATTTCACCGTATCAAATTACTTTGATAGTAAAACAAATTATATGAATAATTTATGAGGATAAACAGAAAAAATACATATATATTCATCACCAAGAAATAAACCCGGATCATTCTTTTGCCGGGAGAAAGTCAATAGAAATTATTCTCCCATAGTTCCGGGTTCGACTGATCGATACTTTATCAACATTAAAAGTTCCTCCTTTTTTAAGGGTTATAGCTAGATGAAGTCTAAAGAAGTAGTTACTAATAATATTTCAGTATCTAATATATTTTAAAATGGTAGTAAAAAATATTTTAACTACAATCATTACATATTTAAAAGGATTCATTTATTTAAAGATGTTTATTTCAATTTTTGGAATAGGGTAGGTCATGAGGGTAGTGTCAGATGGGTAGTATTTATATGACCAATGAAACGAACAAGTGTAGGAGTTGTATCAAGGTGGAAGAACTTACAATATATAGAAAAGGAATTTGAGCATGATAATAATATTAATATTATGCATGTTAATAATGAAATATTAAGTAATGGCATGTTAATAATATTATACATGTATTACTTATAAGTGATTTTTTTTCATATTACTGCTAATGAAACCACAATACATGCTTTATCAAAAAGTATTTCATGTTAACTCAATAAAATAAAATTAAGACCTCATTCAATATTTCATTCATTATTTTATCTAAATATAGTGATTGATTCTAATACTAAAAATGCAGTTTAAGAAATTGGGATAAACCACAATACATGCTTTATCAAAAAGTATTTCATGTTAACTCAATAAAATAAAATTAAGACCTCATTCAATATTTCATTCATTATTTTATCTAAATATAGTGATTGATTCTAATACTAAAAATGCAGTTAAAGAAATTGGGATAAAGGTCTTTTTTCTGTAATTTTTTACCCTGTTTCATTTTTATTCTGTCCGGTAATTTTATTACAAAATAAGGTGTTAAGTTATAAACTCTGTTAGGATTTTTAATTGGTAGAATATAGACAAGAGAAAATTATCTCAAGATTCAAATAAAATAGTTTGACGCCAAACCCGGAAAACTATGAACGAATTTCTGAATATTCAAGAATTTCTGAGAACATGCAAACTTTCGCTCTATTATCATAATAATATCAAATTGTATGTTAATAGCTTGAACGGACGGTGGTATAAATGCTTCCCAGTACCACAATCTCTCGCGCGGGGTCCATAAATCTGAGATAAAATGGAAGCTATTGATAATTTGATCTGGGAAATCATTACGCTGCAGTTTTCTGCGAGTAAAAGATGCACTTGCGTCACAGCATCCTACACATTCCTTTCGCTCCCAGCCCAACCGGTGATATTGTTCTAAAGGTGATGGCAAAACGTCGCCCAGCGGCGGAAATTGCAAGCATACTTGCGTTGTTTACTCGTCTGGCTGACGCACGTGCTTATTATTTGCTTACGTATTAGAGATCGCATGAATATAGCTCGGGTCTCCGTGACGATCGAGTTTCAGGTCTGTCGTTTATCAAGTGAACGATTATAATAAAAACTTCCGTGTGGGGGGTCTGAGGTGACGTTCTAGTGGGTATGAATGACATTTGGTTTCTCACACGAGGTTTCCGGGTTAGATTTCCGATGAGATCACAATCTATGTGATTTACTCAAGCCTGGGTGTTTTGTGGTGTGTTTTGCTTCAGTAATTGGGCCTCTTGGCCTGTTGGGGCGTAAATTAATAAAAAAAAATGAACACCGTATTTTTTGGAATCACGAAATCGAAGATCCGTCTAATATTTAGCGATTAAAAACAAATTCAAGTTAAATTTTAACTTAATACAGTCAATAAAAATAAATTTGTTTTCACCACTTTTGTATTGAAAAATATCAACATGTTTCAGAGCCCATGGCCCCTTCACCAGGATACAATTGTATACTAAAAAATTAAATTCAGAAATCGAAGTAGGTATAGGTACCTACATAGTATTAATTTAATTTTTCAAATTTGCATACAATATCAAATGGATAATTTTGAAGCAATTATACGCAGTATATGAAAATACTTCTCTGAGCATTTATTTCAAGCAATACGTTTTTAAATTGATGTCCCAGATGACTGCCAAAGGTAAGAAGACAAACATCTCGCCGTGTTTTCAAATTCCTCATCGCTCGGCGCTGCGCTCTCCTAACATCAAGATTTTATATATTTTACACTGATTAATTAATTTTGTTAAAAAAATATTCTAAGACATCCACTATGTGTTGGAAAAAAGTGGACCGAATGGATTCGAAACAATGCGGGGAATATACACGAATATCTCTTAATGACAAACGCCAAAATTCCAACCTTTTTTATTTCGTTTCCCGCTCAGACGCTTTTGACAGGTGACAAATTTTATATGCACGACGGTTTTCGAGTCTATTTTTCCAGGTGAACGGTGCGAGTCAAATTTTGTAATGGATTGATTATGTCTAAATATTTGTAGGAAAATTTTATCAAAGATGTTTCTAAATCCTTACATTCTTAGCGGCGGGAAAAATTGACCACTTTTTCATTTTGTATTGAGATTTATTTTTTTGGGGCATTCTTGTGTGATGAAGAGATTAAGATTACGCTAGACAAATGAAATAATTAATCAAACGTAAAACTTTTATTTTTCATTCGGGAAATATTTTCCCACCTGTTTTTTGGCTGGCGTTGCCGAAAATGTATTATATTCATATCGTATATAAATAAAAATGCTCAGCTTTGTGTAAAATGTCAACTGATAAACAACGTCGAAGTATAAATTGTCTTAGAGATTCGAATTAGACTAAAATTTATGTGTCTTACATGTTCATAATTGTTACTATCCAGTTATCGGCAACCATATTTTGAACTTCTGAGATTGATTGCATTGACAAAAAATAAACTTACTTTTGAAGTCTAAAAAGTTTTACCACATTACGTATGATTATTCGTTAAATAATGGCTGATTTTTTAACTACATATTGAACGTTTTTGCAAGGACGTATTTATTTTTGTTCGGCAATTCCAAGTCTGCTTGATTAATTTTTTAACGTGAATTTATACATAGGCAGTTTTCTCCTACCCCTCGCAATATAAACCAATAATTATATGTAGGAGAACACGTCGCGTCGGTTCGAAAATTTTAGAAATGAAGACGAGTCTTGAAGAAGGTTCAGCTAGTTGTTGTATGTATTGTAGTTGAAAACCATGAATTCAAAGATTTAAAAGAGGATCTTTTGCTTTACAAAATTCTCCTTTTTAACCATCTTTATAACTTACGGAAAGGCCTTAAAATGTTTAGGATTGTAATCTATTAGACTTAAGGTAATAATAAATTTCTAACTTTGACTTAAAATGTTTATGTTTATATTAAGTTTAATTTAATTGGATGGTTGAAATCGGCTATAATTTTCTCAACAATTAATATCTTTGCCACATAACATGGGAAGAGAAGCTTTAGAAACCGCATTTCGAAAAATTTCCTAATCTAGTTTGCCAAGACAAAAGAAAATACCGAAACAATGTCAATATTTAGTGGCAGTCTCACCTTTAGCGCCTCTCCCGAGCTTGGTTCACGAAAATGTCACCAGATTGTGCTAATTAATTTCTTGTCATCCGTTTTTGCGTGCTTTTCTCGCGCGCTTCCCGGCGTGGAGATGACAGGTGGCCCGGGTACCAGGAGTAAAGAACGAGCGAGGAGGTGGGCTGACGCGGCGCCGCACCGCCGACCGTGATTACCATCTTTCGCCAATTAGTAAAGCACACAAAACTCCTTCTAGGCGGCGTTATGCGCTCCTGATATGCCACCGTGACAGTGCGGTGTTTGATCGCAGTTATTTCAATTAGACTCTTCTCAAGTCCACCCCCTCCCTCCCTATAAATACAGCAATGTTCATTTTGCGAAACAATTTTGCTGATAAATCAATAAAACATTTTTATTCGGCAACCATATTTATGTAGTCAAGTAGGAAGTAAATAACTTTCTTTAAATCCACATTTTCTTACGCTTTTATCAATACAAAATAAGTATAACATCATCATAATTTTTATTTATTTTTGTTTTCTACTGGATGAAGGCCTTCCTAAGTGCAATTTTTCTCTATCCATTGTTTATTTGCTGCCAAGAATTGTGGAAACTTTTGATAATTTCGTCAGTTTTACGGTTTTTAAATAATGTACAACATAATTTTGCGTAGTGAACATACAGATTTGTTCAGAATGTGTCAGAACTACGTAGAATCTAAAAAAATATGAAAAATCTACAATCCAATCGACAGTCTTTACGTAAGCTGTCGAATCTGCTAAATTCGTTTTTCGTTTTACTGTCTTAAATCATCAAATTTATTCTATATTTTCGGGCAATGTAACAAAAAAATGCATTTTTGTTTCAATAAAAGCAAATATTAAAGTAAAATTAAATTTTTGAAATTAAATTTTTAAATTCAAGAACACATTCATATTTGTGAAGTTGTAATTTTTCAGAACAAAGTTCTGTAAAATTTTTAAAAACCAAATTAATCCCGGTAGTAGCCAAAATACTTTTTCGTGGATTAGATTTTTCTGTACGTCTTTCTAATTGATGAATTAATTTGGTTTTTAAATTTTTAAATTAAATTTATCCGAAAACATGCAGTAAATCGGATAGATTAAAATACTTGCAGATTTGACAGTATACATACCTACGTAGGGACCATCGAAATGTCACCTCTACACCGATTAACTGTTAATAATTCTATAGATAGTAGGTAGGTACTGTCTTAATAATAATTTAGAGTTATTGTATCTGTTCCTCATTAACTAAGATTATTGTTAATATTTTTCAAGATAATGATACATTTTCAAATACATGCACAACGCTTTCCCATAATACTATGCTTTCTTTATTCATTTTCCACACAGATTCCCTTCCATTCCGGACCATTTGATATTGTTTTAGTATTTTTCAAAGAATCATAAAATAATAAATGATATGCAATAAAAATCTCCCTGAAATTATTCTTTAAAAAACGTATTTTAGAGCATATACTAGCTGCAACCCGTCAAAAATGACGAGAAAGTTGGTTCACGTCTTTGCTAAGCCCTAGTATATATTTATAGTATCCTTTTGGCGATCCACAGAAACTTGCAACATGCGTTGAGCGGGCAGTTCGGGTTTGCTGGACAGGGGTTCAAGCCCCATCTCCGGCAGTTTTATTTCGTTTTTTTAGCCGTGAATTCAAACGAAATAATGGACCTTGTACGAAGTTACGAGGATAGACAGACATACAGATGGACAGACGAACGGACAGATAACGAAATTATTATGATTGATTTTATAACATAAACTTGGAGGAAGTTGTTACTAAAAAGGAAGTTGTTATATTACGGAGACTATTTTTTTGATCATCAAATATATATGTATTTGTTCGTAACATCCCTTCCCAGTTTTCATTTTTGCACAATATAATTCACCACCCTCCTGTTCCCCTGGAGCCGACGTGACTACCTTTTGATTGAGATGATTATTCCAAAGTTGGAAATAATAATTATTATTATTATCATCAACGTGGCAACACCGTGACAATGGCGGCGTTAATGACTTGTAGCGAAGTTCCGCCAGATTGTACCTGCTTAGGAATATTCCATCACCGAAAATACTTCAAGACTTAAAACTCCGAAAGCCTATGAGCTAATTGGAAATCTCCGACCTACGTTGTGTATACGGAGCTTAATTTTCGCTAAGGTTTCTAGTCATTTAATTATTTTTCTATTTAAGAATATTATTTAATAATTAATATTTCAAAATATTAAAATAAAGCATATTGACTTGAATTTTGATAAGTATGCAATGTTATATCTTAAAATATAAGATCGTAATTAGTATTAAGTAATACTACATATAATTGAAAACAATTAAAAAGCAATGGGCTGATTTGTATTTATAATTCGCAATAGATAGTAAACTCAGGAAACTTGAGTTATCTTGTTTTTTTTTTCAAATAACCTCACTTTCACAATGATATATTTTATCGTATATTATATCTTTCTTTCACACTGTTTTAGTATGATAATAATATGATGTTTTCTTTGATACAGACAATCTTGAAAGAAAAATGCCGCCTTGTCACGTTTCCAAACGGTTGATTTTTGTCGAGTGTTGATAAAAGCTGTTTTCATTGACCACGTGTGAGCGAATGGCGCTCCTTGATTCAAAATCTTTGATCATTATCGAATGTTTGAATGTTTATCAACGTATAATATTTTAAAGAAAATTTTTAATATGGGGCATATTTATGTGGGAAAATACTCATGTCTTCAAAACATTATGTGATATTTTCGTCCTTAACGTTAGGAGGAAAACTTTGTAGGTACTCGTGAATCCAGAGAAACTCGCTGTTCCGCTTCAAGATATTTGATTGATTTATACAAAAGAGTTCACGCGATAATATTACGATATTCAGATAGAGAACAAGTTGTTACTGACGTGGTAGCTGAGTGGTAAGAGGGCGCGTCAATATGGCGTCTCTTAATTTATACTCATTCGCTCTCTCATACTATATGTCTCTAATAATGTAATTCATTCAGACAGACGTTCACCTAGATTATTTTCTATAAATGCTTGACGTTATTTCTAAACGAGATTATTTGAAAATTAGATATATCACTCAGAAAGATAACTATTTATTACCAATACAATGCTGTATCAGTTTTAGAATTCCGGTGGTGAGTATAATTCTTACTTATTTACTCACTTACCATCGCGCTATTTCCCCGTGGGGGTAAACATACAGGATAGAGCGCCACACTCTTCCGTCCTGACATAAAACTCTCGCTTTATCCACATTCATACATCTTCGCATGCAAGGTCGATTGTAGAGGCTTCTAACGGGACAATCTTCCAATATCTGGTTAATCTGGTCGTCTTCCGCGGTCGCCTTCTCTTTCTAGCACCGTCAACACTTGGGTTATATATCTTTCTTCTCATTCTTTCCTCGTTCATTCGCTCAACATGCCCAAACTACCCGAGCGACCCTTTTTTAATTGTATTAATTAGCTTAGATCACCTTTATATTCATTCCCAATAGCTTCATTCTTTACTCAATCATAAATGGATTTGCACACATACGTCTGAGGGATCTCATTTCCACTGCATTCAGTCTACTTTCGTTCCTCTTTTGCCATAATTACGTAAATTATAAATATTATATAAGTGAATATATTACTATAATTCTTAAACTATATTTTTTTTCTGGGTGTCTTCCTTAATTATTAAGCTAATTTTCAAAATTTTTAATTATTCCAAAACAATATCATATATCTTTTGTAGTAATGGCTAACGTATTTTGGTGCACAGTGGTTACTCTTTACTTCCCAGACTTTGAGGACCATTATTACGAAAATTGGAGATTATTAAACTGTTGCTGAATTGTTCAAAAATTCCTTCAGCAGGAAGACCGGGTCTTCTTTCCGTTGACAATATAAGAGGATAAAACTTCCTCCAAGGTACACTTTAATTAATTAGCCTGGAGCCTGTCTCCCACCCCCCCTCCACCCTCCGCCAGTGTTTTCTCCGTGCTTTGTTACAGTGTACCTATGTCCGTGAAATATAGAACAAATTAATGATATACCGTACTCCGTGGAAATAAATTGCCGGTCTGAGAAGCACCGAAATTTGATTCGTGAAATTTAAGCCTTCTTATTTTTCATTGTATTGTCTGATTTTCAGATGAGTAGGTTTTCATAAATATTATTTAATTTTGATTTCAATAGTATTTATTGCTGTTTCATTATTTTAGGTATACTTGCATATAAGTATTTAAAAAAAATATATATTATATTCAAGAACACATTCTTATTGTGAAGTTGCAATTTTTTCAGAACAAAGTTCTGTGAAATTTAAAACCAAAACAGAAAAATCAAATTAACGAAACAATATTTGGTTAACGCGCAAGACCTGGATGGGAGGAGATCCGTGGATTGTATCCCGGTAGCATTTCCTATCGGTTTTCCAATAAAAAAAACATCATTCTACCACAACAATTTACATACATAAGTATGCAAATCGTAATAATATAATGTTTCTGTAAAACCTCAAAAAATATCGATTAAAATGAATTGATAGAATAGGAACACATAAAATAATTGTTCTGTTTGAAAATGAATAGTTTCACTTATAATTAACTTAATCAACTTTGACCAATCACTCACTATATCTAATCTTCTCTTTCTCCACCTCTATCCTGACTCCTACCTTCTTATTCCTTTTCTTCCATTAATTAACTCATTTCTTGATATACTTTTTATTCACATTTAATCACTTACCATTATTCAGTTTTAACATTGTTGTTGCTTACCACTATTCATTAATTAATTTAAAATAATAACTTATAAATATCTTATCTAACATTGTTATTAACATCTATGAATCTTTTTTATTGGTCTATGAAATGAACACTATGCTTTTAAATTATAATGTTTAAAAACTGTTAAGATTTCTTAATCAATAAATTAATAAATAAATTAGCTAAAGACTTAAATGCAAAATCTTATTACAAATAAGTGTCGTAGATTCCCCATGAATAAATATATTTGGTTTTAATGAATTTGGTATTTCAGTCACAATTATTTAATTAAGTTAATTCTTAATTTTAGAATTTCTAAGATTTTTTGAAGCACTTCATTATTAGTTGCCATTCTAAAACTACGTTTGAATAGTATAACCAAAAAAACTAATTTTTCCATTGTATGATAAAAAATATATTGAAAAAATATTATTGAAGTCATATGCTCGGCATTCCGTTCGAAGCTTGATTTTGAGATTAAAATATCAAATAGATTAATAAACCTTGTTCTGCGTGCCTCATGAATTTTATAAATTATTTTCATTAACAAGATGAAGATCTCCTCGTGTAGCAAGGTAGCAGGGAAGCAGGAAGAGGCACGTGTATCTATTAATTCTCAGAATCTTCCATCTCTCTCCATCTAGATTCGTGCCTCTCCCTCGCCTAAGTACTCAGAAATACAAACATTCAATTAAAATGCAAAGTAACACGGCAAAAGGTAAAGGAATAGTTACTCAGGGGTGAGTCGCTTATTTATACAATTACAACTGCGGGGGCATCTTGGGGGAGGCGGTTCCAAAATAATATATTTTTATTTTTATTTTATTTTATTCAGAAAATCTAATTGACTTTTTTCAATAAGTTAAATTGTTGTGAAAAAAAACAACAAAATAATTTAACAATTTCACCTTATCTGTCTTGAGTTCAGCAGGGACTTTGGTGCTTGATGCTCGGTCACTCTCTCACATGACCCAGCCACCCAAGTCTTCCCAGTTTTATAATTTTTATAAAAACAAAATTTATAAAACTGGGTTCGTAACTCTAATGTAATATTTATGACCAGGTAGTTAATGCTTGGAATATTTCTGTTAATAAATTAATAATGCTTGCAATATTTCTGCATTATTAACTCACAAATGAATATTGTTGTCTTGTTACAAGGGGTGCAATTTGTTGTAAATGGCTCAAAAGAACTTTAACGTAATAGCCTCTGAAATAAGATATAGTGCATCAAAAATATCTGCATATTTAAAAATTCTCTTTTTAAAGTTTTGAAGAACCGAAGACGACGATGCATATAAAACGCTATCGAAGCATTTTTTAACGCAAATATGAAAATAATCTTCTAAACAACTAAACCTTTTTTCAAATAGTTTTTAAATATGTTTTACTAATAAGTCATTCAACTCCCTTTTTTTATATTTTTTTTTTCATCAGGTATCATTATCAGCGGCGACATATTCTATTATGCGAATCACTAATTTTTTACCTTAGATGGCTATAGCTTAGTTCCTTTATTGATAGAAGACAAGTCAAGAACATAATATAGAGTGAGATAATTACTAACTAAGATTAATTATAGAAGTCTGACAGAGACGAAGCCATATATATGGATATGTATGGAAGATTTTAGGGTAGCCCAGGACTTATGAAATCTGTACATACTAAGGCACGGAAAGGACTCTAACACAAAACCTTCCAATATTTGAAAGAATACTGCTATAGAACCTATATTTATACAACTTTCAAAAAAAAAATGTGTGGATGTTCTTAAGGTAGAATTGGTGAATGTCGCACTTTGTAAAGTGATCACTTAAGCCAGCTAATACAGGCCATAAGCCCTCTGGCCACCTTATAAGAATTTCCGTCCACGTTTCCCATGTAAATAGCCTCGTCTCTGTAAGACTTCTGTAATTTAACTTAATTACTGATTATCCCTGTGTCGACAAAATACACTAATTTTGTGTTCTAAGAACAAAGAGTTGATGTTGAGAGATGAAATTGATACAAAGAGTTTTCTCTTTATTAATATAAATATTGTTTCCACAAATAAATATGTATTTACTGTACATTTTCTCTTGATTCACCCCCGTAACGTGTTCCACAATAAGTAGGTGAATTTTCAAGAGTCTTCGGTGAAACACGGAAGTTAAACAGTCGTGTAAGGAGTAAGAGTGGGGAAGGGTGGTGGTGGATGGAACGAGGGAGTGAAGAGCCGAAATTCTTCAGTTCTCGACACCACATCACTTGCAGGTCGAAAACAACATTATTTGATTCTGATTTTTTGGAGAGGTTGAAATAAATTATCTTTGTAATATTAGGTCCTTACATATGAAATTGGCGTTTAGTATGGGAGGAACATAAAGCCGATTTTTTTTTATTATAATATATTTATTTAATCAAAGTATGTACCATTGCTATCTATGCACTTTTGCCATCTCATAGGTAGTTCATCGATCCCTTTACTAAAAAAACCATTCGGACGGGAATCAATAAAATCTTTGAAGGCGGTTTGGACTGCCCCATCGGAGTTGAATTTTTTCCTTTGCAAGAAGTTATCCAAATTTCGAAAAAAATGGTAATCTGTTGGGGCAAGGTCCGGAGAGTACGGTGGATGTCTTAGACATTCCAATTGAAGCTCCTCTAATTTGGTAGCCGCCTGTTGTGCAGTGTATGGTCTAGCGTTATCATGAAGCAGCAGTGGCCTAGAGCGATTAACCAGCCTCGGTTGTTTAGCAGCTAGCTTTTCCATCATGGTTTGCAGTTGCTGACAATAGACATCTGCCGTAATCGTCTGGCCAGATTTAAGAAAGCTGTAGTGAACGACACCAGCACTAGTCCACCAAACGCTCACAAGTAACTTTTTTGGAGTCAATTTTCGCTTGGGGCATGGTTTGGCTGGTTCGGCAGGGTTCAGCCATTGCGATGAGCGCTTCCGATTATCGTACAGGATCCACTTTTCATCACAGGTAATGATTCGATTTAAAATCCCTTCATTATTGTGCCGGTTGAGTAATGCAACGCAGCAGTCAACGCGCGTTTGTTGATTTGCTTCACTCAATTCGTGAGGTACCCACCTTTCAAGCTTTTTCACCTTACCAATTTGCTTCAAGTGGATTAAAACAGTTTTATCACTAACACCGCAGCCTGCAGCTAACTCGGATGTGGTTTGCGATGGATCCGCTTCCACAATAGCCTTCAATTCTTCATTATCAACTTTGGTCTCCGGCCGTCCACGGGGCTTGTTCTGCAGGTCGAAATTTCCAGAACGAAAACGTTGGAACCAAAAACGCACTGTGTTTTCTTTTGCGGTACCGTCGCCATACATATCATTAATCCTTCGAGCCGTTTCTGCAGCACTGGTGCCACGGTGGAACTCGTACTCGTAAATAACGCGATATTTCAAGTTTTTCATTTTGTAAACTGAGTGACGCAAAGAAAAAAAAAATTGAGGAAAAAACAAATGAATTATAATTTTCAAAACACAAATACATGAGTAAATAGCTGTATAAATTTGGATTTGGAATTCCTAACCAAAGAGAAGATATTTGAGATCAAATTTGCCAGTACGGCAAAACGCCAATTTCATATGTAAGGACCTAATATAAGATGATTTTTTTATAAAAATAAAAGTAAGGAGAATAACTGCGTGAATACATGGATTTTTTCAAAGTAACTCAGTAATCTAATTAACGATATTTAATGATTAAAAAAAAATAAAACTACTTATAGATAATATTCCTGTACGAAAAATATCTAACGGTATGTCTTTTATAAAATATACAAAAAATGGTATAGATATTTAAAATAAAATTGTATTAAAATATATAAATTTCAAAAATAAGTAACCTTTGTAGTTTAGACCATTTGAATAATTCATCTTTGACGGCAAATTATTAAATATATTTTCAGCAAAAACAGCAAAATAATGTTGTGGTGACATTATTAATATAATTAATAAAAATGAACTTGGTTTCATCACTTTTGTATTGAAAAATATCAACATGTTGCAGAGCCCATGACCCCTTCGTAAGGATGATATTTTTATATTTTATTTTTGATATTTTTATACATGCTGATGTTTTCAATACAAAAGTGGTGAAAACAAGTTCATTTTTATTAATTATATTTATTACGATTGCAAGAAATTTCAGGCTGATGATGATGGAATCAACAATTTCGTAATCTTTTATTATAAAGCTATTAAATTAAATTATGTCTAATTTAATTTGGATACATGTAGATTATCACACACTTTTTAAAATATATTTTGATATAACATGATTATGAAATTGGCTAGATTGACAAAGTCATAGTATATTTAAATAAAAAAAATAAAACATATGATACCACTGGCAAGCATCAAAACCTACATAAATAGCATAGAAGCAAAGGAATTTACGGAAATAATGGGAGCATAGGAATTTATGGAAGCGATATTTGGATGAGTAAGAGAGAGATAAGTAGTCCTCCAGATGAGTTGCTTGCTGGTCAAGGGTGAAAACTATACCAAGAAAATCGAAAAGTAGGTTGGTTTTGGAGGATAGATTATAATAGATACCGCCAAAAATCGAAGGGGCTAATACATAGGGCTTACTCATGGACAATTAAGCACTTAATAAAAATATTTCGTAAATTTTCAATTAACCTATTCATAGACAATAAAATTATAATAAAAAAATATATATCTCAGAAATTTAATTGAGAGAAGAGACAGCGAAGAAATCGCAGACAAAAACGCATTCACCATGTAATGTGCAATTCGAATGCAAACAACTAGAGATGATTTATTAATACCGACCGAGACAGTGAAGTGATCACGATTTTTTTCCAATGCTATTATTTATTATCACATTTTATTTTAGCACACTTTTCTTATTCTAAGTTTTCTTATTATTTTTACTCTAATTAAGTTTAACATAACTAAGTTTTCTTATTCTTTTTACATTCATTTTCTGATCTGTAATCTTTAGCTGGATATAAAATAAATGGCAACCCTTGTTACCCCAACCCTTAAGAAATATCGCCAGCCTCTTTCGGTTTGTATCGCGTCTCGCATTATTTACCGCGCCCAAAGGTGGATGAAGAAGAAAGATTCTCCCGAATGTAAATTGAGTTTTACGTTGTATTAAATGCGGGCTCGGAATTAAGCGAACAAGGTGGCAGACATCCCCGCTTAGCATACAGTACAGGAGATTGTGGGGTGAATTAAGAAAGATTGCATAAATAATTTATTGCACCCCTGGAAAGGGGTTGAGCGGGAAGAGGCAGTGGACGGCTGGAGGTGAAGACGTTTTACGAACGTTTAATCGCGGTGGGAATTTTCGAAGAAAAGGTGAATATTTTTCGATAGTCGATTCAAATAGCTATACGAAGGTAACAAGTTAATTCTTGTGCGTTTGACTAAATGAGTTCACAACTACGATGTATGACTGGGCAAGGGCTATTTTATTGTCTTGAGGTTACAATAAATAACAGAATATTTGGATGGTTTATAGAGCACTATTTTTATTAAAGATAAAGTTGACCTCAAGGGTCTATTCAATCGTTTTTCGTAAAGAAAAATGAAAATGCGTTCACAGAATATGAAGATGCATATCAATATATTCAAATTTTAAGTTAAGCATTATTATGTTAAGTAAAATTAAGCATACGCTTTGAAAATTGTATTACATCGTGTTCTTTTGCGTGGTTGTCCTAAACATACCTACGTATCATTAATTTTAGTATTTATTACATTTATTAAAATCACTAGTTATTCTGTCGGTTCTCGAGGTCAGAACCACATTCCATGTGTCAGTGAATAATTGTTGTTTGTAGTTTTCCCATTCCTGTCATAAATTTTATACATACATATTTTTTTGCAGAATCTTTTATGATTCCGAGAAATCAATTTATTTAACTGATATCTTAATAAAACACCTTAATAAGTATTCAAACTTACATCACACAATGCAGGCAAATATTAATTGAAATCGGGATCCTGGAAGAAGAAAAATATATATATTTTTTTTTTTTTTATTTATTTTATTTCATTTCAGTATATATACGCCCATCAGAGCATTTACATAAACATTGGGTAATACATGTCGGTAATGAGAAATATAAAAAGAAAATAAAAAAAGTCATATAAATAAATATAAAATGACATAATAACAGAAATATAAAAAGAGCTCTACAACTAAACTTAAACACAGAATCCATAATTTCATAAATCTATAAATACATCATATTTTTTATAGGATTAGCGATAATTACAGAAATATAAATTAAGAATTATTTTTTTTATAGGATAAGAATACAAGAAAAGAGTGATAATTACATATATTTGAGGATTATTTTTAGACATAGAGGAAAGTTCATTGTTGATTAAGAATATTGCGAATTGTATGTTTGAATTTATTTAAATTTGTGGAAAAAACGTCTAACTGTTCAAATCTGTTAACAAGTCTGGGAAGCCTTTGAAGTGGTGAATTAAAAAAGTAATTAGTTGTCGCAGCTTCCAAGGCAAACCCTGCGTAATTTCTGGTTACTCGGGATGGAACTCGCAAACAGATTCGTTCCAACAGTTGTGGACAG
Source organism: Agrypnia vestita (assembly GCA_016648135.1). NCBI lineage: Eukaryota > Metazoa > Arthropoda > Insecta > Trichoptera > Phryganeidae > Agrypnia > Agrypnia vestita. The sequence goes on along the minus strand of JADDOH010024340.1, from coordinate 105,568 downwards.
TCGATGTTCCCGTTAATTATTTTGTGAAAAAAGACGAGATCAGCTACAATTCTTCTTATTTCCAATTTATCAAGAGAGCAAAATGATCTTAAAAAGTTATAATCAATATGTGTTGATGGTAAATTAAGTTTATAATTGATAAAACGGAGAAATTTATTTTGTGTTCTCTCTAAATGTGACACATGAACAGCATATTGAGGGCTCCATACAACTGAATTTGTTTCTAATACTGGTCTAACCAGACTCTTAAATAATAGTTTAAAAGTTCCAATATTTTTGAAATCTTTACTTAATCTGAGTACGAAACCTAGGGTTCTTAAGCCTCTATCAACTGTGCAATTGATATGTGACACAAGAGAAAACTTATTGTCTACAATTACGCCCAGATCTCTAATTTCATCAACGACACTCAAAGTTATACCATTAATTTTGTAGTCATAGTTTACTATTGTCCGGGCACGGCAGAATCTCAGCATTTGACTTAATTATTTTACTTGACTTAATAATGATGAATTAAGTGTCTGAAGCATTTATTTACTTTTACCTGAAAGCATTCCATCATTGGTCGTTGAACTAGTAACAGGGATTATACTTGAAAACTATTTCACCTATTTCAGTAAAGATATTCAATAAATTCAACGCTGGGTAATATTTAATAACCATTTTACTCTGTTCCTGTTTTACTTGCTTAGCCATACAATACACTTTCATACAAAGCGACACAATTTATTGAACACCAGAAGATTCTCCTGGTGTGAAAATCTTTCCTTTCACTTCATCTTCAGGTAAACCATCATACAAACCCAGAAAAATTTCTCCGCAATGAGAAATATGGTCTCTTATAAATCAATTCTCCCCAAGGGAAGATATTATGAGAAGTAGGTACACAAAGTTTAAGTAGCCAATATCTGTTGTATGGATAAGGCACCAGAAGAAAAAGAAAATTAATTTGTTTAAATATTTTGAAATTCAATATCCAACGTAATTAAAAAAAAACATTTTTCAAAAATTATTTCGTTAACATTATTTCGTTCAAAATTATTTTTATCTTTTGAACGCTGTATATTTTAGTCAGCCGTAACATTGATTCAAAATATCAAATTAATGTTTTCGCTATCCTAACGTAAATAACGCGAAGGTATTGCAAATAACCTTTTGTATTTTGTTTTCGTAAGTTTAGAATTCATGTGGAATATTGTGTACCTCCTCCATAAACAATGGCGGCGGCTATCCTGGTTGTGAAATTTATTCAAGACCGGAGGTAAGAAAACATTCTTATTTACATATTCAACTACAATCTGAGAAAATAAATCCTTCAATGTCCGGAAAGTTCTAATGCTAATTGAACCGTTGTGCTCTGTATTTTGGTACAGCAAAGAGGGAATTTCGGAACGATAAGGTATAAAATATGAATACTATGTTCAAAGGAATCGATACGTTAAATGTATAGAATTATGACGTGTTTTGACTTCTTGTCTAGTAGGGTGTGTGATCAATGCTAGGAGGGATGAATTATCAGAAAAAATAAAGTTAACCTTATATTTAAATTATGTTTGTGAAAGCAGGCAGGAAGTGTTGTCAATGGTAATTATTTACTTTTTTTATTTATTTCTTATAATATAGGGACTAGTTGTGTTCCTCTGAACGATTTACAGTTTTCAACGAACTTTATTATTTTTATTTTAAATCATCGTACGTAATTCCATAGCCAAGTTTATTTGGAGCCTCAATAAACAATTTATTGCTTTTTGATTTTTATTTCGGTAAATCTTTTTTAATTAGTGGGATACAAACACAAGAAAATTTTAATATTGTGAGGAACAATGCAAGCACTGTTCCTCTGGACATGGTTGGTATTCGTCTGAAAAATACGGGTTTCTCTAAACAGAACCTTGTTGATGATATCTTTATCATATAAAATACATTATTTGTTATTTATAATGTTATTATTCAGTCATTTATTCCACTGAATTCGTCGTCGTCGGTAGATTTTCCTTTATATTAGGAGATTTTGTGTTTTTCGAAACATTCCTTACTCTCACACCTGTGAATATTTTTTTTGTCATCCATAAAAAATCGATCCATAAAAAATAATAAATTATATATCGAGCCTAAATTCAATTGAATAAATTCCTTAAATAAGATAATCTAATGAAAAATACATTGAGATTTTCTTAAATCGTCACCAAACATTAGTGCTGCAGGAATATCAAATATTTAATGTATACCGAAATTATAATAGCTAAAACTTACCATTTAACATCACTGATAGCGTCTTTAAGTAGATCATGGTCAACTAAGTAATCACTTGCCCTTCCAAAATTTTGTTGCACTGAGATATAAATAGAATAAGGATTTAATTTGACTTAATACTTTTCCAATAGAACACGGTGGAATGTTACTCTAGACGCGTCCAAAGGAACGTGTCCTAAAGAATATGTCCAAAGGAACACGAAAGACTCTTTTTTGAAATTTTTTATGTTTTTTATTTTTGAAGTTACGTACCTAAGCCATTAATTAGATTGTTGGTTTCATAATGAATTCACAATGAAACTTTATAAATAAATACTGGACTCTTGTGTTTAATTAAAGAATAACAAATTATTTGATAACTATCATTAAGAAAATAACCCAATATTAAAGAAAAATTTTTGCAGTGAAAAATATATGAAAACTAGTCCTCGCTTACACTTTAACAAAAAATGCTGAGCGTCAGGTCAGGTTTTCCTAAATTATGAATATGCATTCGAATGTACTGCAAACGTAAAGATGTGGAACAGAAACACAACTTGCCCATACACATAATAACAAATAACTGCACTAAACTGCATAGCAGTTTGTTTGTGCGAGTTCTATCATGTTACAAATATATTACATATTCAAATTAAATTAAACTCAACATATTTAATTTTCACAGTAGTAAAATATTTTTGTATGTATTTTTACATTTTTTTTTGTTGTTTGTATAGAGAGATCGAAAATTTTGTGCCTTCTGTTCTGTCGCCATTAAAATTATTTGTTTTTCTTATTACTAACATATGTTTGTCTTTTGCTGAGTTTTATAATAGTGATTGATTCTATTTTACTACACTTATATTAGTTTCACCTGTTTGTTTGGATGGAATATTATAATCGATATTTCACTGGTTTCCCAGTATTCAACCGAGCTAAATTATTTTACACATACGTATTCTCGATGACAATACATGAATCAATTATCAGTAATTATTGTAAAGTTAAAGTAAAAACAACAATCAATAATTAATGAATTGATCTATCATAATTCATTAATCAAAGTTTTATATGGGAGATTATTTAATGAGCTCACCAAAAGATGGTGCTTGTTTCCTACCGAAGTGATTTTCTGAAGTGGTGGGAATTATTAAGATTATAAAGTGGACAATTATGTTACATGCACAAATATATATTTTAAAACACGCTTATATTTAAATGTACTAAAAAGTAAATTTTCGGCCAAAATATTTTTACCTCACCTCCAAGCAAAAGCTTGGGCGTTTTCTCTCCATCAATAGTAGAGTTCTCTAATCATTAGCGCCCACTTTTTATTTGGAGAGAGAGGCAATTTTTTTCCTTTTTAGTACATTTAAATATAAGCGTGGTTTTAAATTTTTTTTTCATGTAATATAATTTATATTAATCATTTTGAAATAAGTCTACCGGTATTAAAAAATAATATTTAAATAAGTTAGTATGGGCCGGAATAAATTACATAATTTAAATAATTTTTTTAGAGTTTTCTCTACTTATTTCAACTGATATTTGTTTACTTTTCAATTTTTTTTTAGAGAATTGCTTTTTATTCTCCATAATGTAAAAGTAAAACAATAATGGAAAGTCACACAAAGATCATCTTTTGATATCCAGTAAAACTACCAATAATACCTATGATTACTGAAAGTCTTGGACCCGGGGCATATACAGGTATATAAATATATCCTCATAAATAATAATTTTGAATGTCTATGTGTAACTTCCTATGCAATAGCTGATCTCATTCCGTTCTCAAAATAAGTATGATTTCAAAAAGGTTATTAAATAAACTGAAAACATTGACTTGTTTTTTTAATAAAATATCTGCTCTGCATAATTTTTTTTAATGTATCAGTTTAATGAAAATTATAACTAATGAGTGCATCCATTATTATATCGCATATGTCATTGGCATTAATCATTTATCACAATATATAATTCTCTATGTAATAATATTCGTCATATTTGCTTTCAGATGGCACAAATAAGGAGGTGTGTAAAATGAAGTACAAAAAAATATAATTCTCTACATAATAATGTCCATCACTAACCTTATCAAAACGCGACGCAATTCTAGATAGTGTTGTTCTCACAACTTTAACGGGCGCCAGATATATATAATAAAAGTACGTCATTTTTCGCGGGTTTATAGCAGCTTGTCTTGTTATATTTGTATCACAATTAATTACCTTAGGTACTATATATATTTTAATATATTTTTTCTAATAAAACATAATATTTAATTTCACTTTTTTTTCAGAATATACTGCGCGCGTGATATCAACGCATAGATAATAATAATATGATTTATAAACATTAATTTATTTTAGTGCTTTATAAAATAAGTTGAAGAAAAACAGTTGTGATGTATTGCTATTATTTCTATTCCATTAGCCGTAGCAAGGTGGAAAAGCGAGAAAGCAAACGGTTGCCAAGATAAATAATTCTCACGTTATCTGAGACAAAACGTTGCCAACTCACCTACGGACGGCCGCTACATGAAAAGGTATTCTTGTCTAAGCAGCACGAGACAATTGCAGTTGCAGTACATTTATTTGTATAGTAGAAATGTTAAATCGCGCTGTATTTTAGATGTGCCTACAATTTAAAATTATATATTTAGTGCGTATTTTCATATAAAGATGTTCACAAACATCACGCTTGTAACAACAACTATATTATCCTGAGATTAAAATACTATTAATAATATGTCACGAAGTTAAAAAAAGGTTTCCATCACTTCTTTATAATCTATTTATGAAAAAAAAATAATTTCAAGAACAGAAGAAAAAATAATTGAAACCTCACACCACTAAAATATATAGACATGAAGTAAGAAAAATTTCGTGGTCCAAGATGTATTTCCACTGCTGGTTCCAGTGCCTTTTGTTAACTTGCTCATTGTAACTTATTTGTTGTGAACGAAAATTCGTAACTTTCGAAAATTCGTAACATTCGAAAATTCGGAACTTTCGAAAATTTTCGCAAAATTTCGAAAATTCTAAAATTTGTAACTCGTTTGTTGAAACGAAAATTCGAAAATTAAAATTTAATTTATTTTAACTTTTGGTAAAAAAAAAAAGAAAATTAATGCATCTACTCATGTACGCGCGGTAGAGGTTATACTTAAAAACTGAAATAAAGACTAAATTATATATTAATGACGCACAAAGAATTTAGTACAGAAATGTAACCTAGAATATTTAAAAAAATTGGGGCAAACAAAAAATTATTTAATTAATGGTTCATGATATTATATATATTTGACGGGCTAGAGAGAGTCGGTGGTGGTTGTCATTCGCACATCCGAGGTGTGAGACTTTCTACAGACGTGTAATTTCGTTAATAGCCGTGAAATTAAACGAAGTTATTATATTCAGATATTACTGGAACACTCATTTCGTGGTCTCGCATTTTCGCTACATGCTGTTTCCCGCTACACGCATTTCTGCTGTACCTAATGCGCACGCTAAGCATGCGCAACTTCCGCAACAATAAAAATTTTACCCTCAATGTGCCAAAAGAAAATAATTAAATTAAGTAAGGATCAAACTAAATATAAAATGTATCTTTAAAAGTACAAGTCACACTTTATTACAGCAAGACGTTACTACTTGGAGGAACTCTATTTGGAATGAAATTTTAATTTAAAAAAAAAACAACAATGTTGCAAAAAAACTAACCCATAAAAACCAAGTTTTTATTATACTCCCTTTCTCGTTTGTATTCTTTCCAATTTGTTATTCTATCAACACATTCCTCTTGCTTTAAGTTCATGTGGAAAATCTATTCCATGTATTTTATTACCCATGGCTCGAGTCAGACTAAATGAAACAGGTTTCACGCCTTCTCCACGCGTCGGGCTTCTTTTTCATTTGTTTGCTTTCCAATTTGAAAATACCGTTAAAATTTCGAAAATTTCAAAATTATACTGTATTTAAGTTTTTTCGGCAGACGAGCAGACGTTATGAGTTAAAAGAAAGGGAGTAAGAAAACTAACCCGTAAAAAACAAGTTTTTATTATACTCCCTTTCTCATTTACTAGTTTGGAAACTGGTTTGGCGCTTAACCTACGCGTTGGGCTTCGGTCGGGCGACGCTACGAAAGGGAGTAATAAAAAATTTCCAAAAATCCAAAATTATACTATAATCAGATTTAATGTCTACCGTATGCGTCGGAATCTCCATACAACTTGGTAAGTTGTATGAAAAAACCATTAAAAATTTCTAAAAATCCAAAATAATACTATAATTATTAAACTTTTTTAACGAAAATTTGATAGATCTTTTTGATCGTCGCCACGAGTCTGCTTGCAAAGTTTCAGCTCGATTCGATCACAGGAAAAGGGTTAAAAATCGATCGAGTTTTTTGTCAGACAAGCAATCAATCAATCAGACGCTACGAGTTAATATAAAGGGAGTAAAAATACGTTTTGTTTACTAGAGAATTTAATTATCTTCTTCTTTTTCTTCAACTTTATTTAGACTTTAGAGTCTGTTTGTGCAGGAGTTTTCTTTTGTGATGGTGATTTCCAGCTATCTCTCCATCGCTTCGGGGGTCTTTCTGGTGGGCGCGGTCCATCTGGTACGCCATGCAGAGCTATGTGCTGGTACCCGTATCGTCAAGGCAGTTGCTCTCATCTGACCACATCTTGAACTTCGCAGACCTCCCGAATTGCTGTATTCCCAGTCTTCCCAGCAATAGCACACAAGAGTTCTCATTTCAGTTGTTCTCAGCATGCTCTTTGTCTTGACAGTGTCTGCCCTCGCTTCAATAACATATGTGAGAATAGGTAGAATTTTAATTATGCTAGAATTAATACTTTAACAGCATTTTAAATGTAACTTAAGTATATGTGAGGGGGGGCATACTTCAGCTGTGTCCCAGTCCCCTCGCCTAAATAATGGGTTTAGTTCAATTCTGTACAACGTTCTATTCTGTGGATTGAAACAATATTTTTTTTAAATCACCGAGTATTATATTTTTGCGAAATACGAGTAGAAAGGAATGCGAAAATATTTATCTTTGAAATAGTCTGGTTATCTTTGACACACGTGGTGACCTGTTAGTTTACTTAAGAACTCTACTCGGAAGTTTCCGAAAGTTTAAATTGTTGCAAAGGTGAATGGGTTGAAAAGGCCACGCCAGGTGGTAGATGTTCAAAAGTGTAGTTGGTTTCTGAAATTCATCGCCTGAAAAATATAAATTGTATTTTGAAAAATTAGAACTTTCATGGATGTAGGAAGTATACCGATGCCGTATAACTCATTTTCGAATTAGATATACAGGGTTATTTGGAAAACATTAATAACCTCGCAGAACTATATTCCTGCCTTGATTATGGATCGAAAATGTTCAAGCAACCATGGCCTAATATCAATAGTTATGGAGGTATGCGACATCTAAGTTTGCATTTTTTTCTGAATATTTCTGACTTATTTTTTGTAAACCGTTGGACTATCATTACAGTAGCTTATATCAAATATGAAAAATTTATTCCCTTAAGTCAAATAAAATAATAATAACCTTCAAATTCCAATTAGAAAATATTCCAATAGGATTTTTTTAAATAGAGATGCGAACACGGATTACATGTCACATCAATATTCTTAGTATTTTCAAATTAAGCTAAACGCTTGTGCTATGAAAATAGAACTAACTTGCGGGCTTGGAGTGAGATTTGAACCTGCAACCTTTGGATCACGAGGCGAGGGTCCTAACCACAAGACCAACAAGCTTCTCTGCGATTTTATAAAATATAGTTTTGTATCGATATAAGTTACTGTAATGATAATTCAACATTTTGTAAAAAAAAGTCAGAAATATTGAAAAAAATGCAAACTTTGATATAGCACAACTCCATAACTATTGCCTGCTTGAACGTTTTCAACTCACAGTCAAGGCAGGAATTTAGTCCTGCGAAGTTATTAATTTTTTCCAAATCAATCTGTACATTTTCTTAGAAAAAGCTTACTATAATTGAAAATAATATTAAATAGGAATATCCAAAGTATAAACAAAATAAAACTCAATTCTTGAAGAAAACAATATAAACAATAAATGACTATAAACTAATTCACCATGGACGTTCCACTATAGCAGTCAGAGCATACCATAATTGCATGTTCCATTCAAAAATATTTCCTATAAGATGTACCTACAGTTGTATTGAGTCTTGCAGTCATTTTTTGAGCTTATATTAGCTTTTTAAAATTATCTTTGCCGATGCCGTAATCCCTAGAAGTTCTTTGAACATCTACTTTGGTATCAGAGTCGCCTTTTTGCTCAGTATCCTTCTTTCTTCCTGTACTTCAAAGTGATCCTCGAAATGACTAAAACTGTCGTTTTAGTCATCGTAATTGGAATGAATCATTCTCCTCCAAAATCATTCTTATTCTTCTGGTTTGAGTTTTCTGGGATATTCAGCCGTGTTTCTACGATCTTTTTGGGCGACGTTTCGGATATCATTGCAGGGTTTATCATCAATAATATATTAGCCCTAATGATGGACCCTGCATTTTTATCCGAAACGTCGGCCAGAAAGGTCGTAGAAACACGGCAGAATATTCTAAAAACTCAAAGCAGAAGATTCTGAACGGCCCTGAAAACCTAAGAACATTCTTATTAGTTTTTCGTCCATTTTGAGGTTAAAATATAACCTAAAAACATATTAAACATTGCATTATATGCACATGACAAAAATAATAATAACAATAATGCAGGGCGGTAATGGGTATTATTTATTAATAAATTATATATAATAAATAACCCATATTACTTACTGCAAACTGTGACACTTATATTCCCATAGGTCTCTTGGACCAATCAGTGTCGTGTACTGACACACGTGCCTTCCGCGCGAACACTCATGCACCACTGTGATTATTCATGCAGCTTACATACAGTGAGCCCAATGCGAAAGCAATTTTCGTGTAAAAAAAGGCGCAATTCCAATCATTCGGTCTAACAGATCAATGCGCATATAGGAAGGTTAAAAATTAGTTTTCTCAGTATTTTTCAGGGTACCCGTAAGTAAATGAAGAACACATGTGGATTCCCCATACAGGTCATAAAATGCAGTCTGCAATGTTTCCGGCAGTCACTGCGAGCAAGGACTCGTTGCAGCCAGTGGCTCGACTGCGTCAGCAGCGATACTGCGCGCACTCCGCTACATCGAGTATTTAAATACACAAAAATCTTACTATCGAACTTTACTCGAATAAATTCAATGTATATATGTACCTACTTAGATTTATTTTTATGTAAAACCTGTGTGATTTATATGTGTTTTGTATAATACCTGCGGAAATCCGCAGAACCTGCAACATACAAGACATTGTACGATGGAGCAGGCAGAAGAGGCGGTTCTGGAGGGAACATTTCGAGAGAATAGACCAGACAAGACTTCCCAGAGCCGTGATTCCACAGGAGCGCCAACTGCCAATGAGACCACCAAATAGATGGAGGTCTTCGTCACAAGATCAGGATTGAACTGTCAAGTTCAAGGATCTAATAAAAGAAAAAGACATGTGTGTGATTTTCTAAATGACACAGACCGAAGGTGCTTTTTCGTTCGCGACTCATTTCTGTATATTTCGTTATTTATTTTATATTATTCTGAATTTAAATTTATTTGCACGTCGACAAAGAACTGCTTAATTTTTATTTATTTATATATCTGTGGAGTTGAGACGTTGCGATTCAGCAAATTTTTCAAAATTTATAACTCGACAAATTAAAGTTCAAGATGTCAACTAGAACCATCCAGCCAGGTGGCTAGAAGTTCTTACTCTGTAAGACCGACCACGGAATCGACGCAAAGAATTTATTTTCTTATTTTTAAAACACATAAACGTAGGAACCTACCTTCTGACAATACAATGAAGTTTTATTTTCCGAGATTGGAACAGTATTGTAGATTCTTTTTTATTTCAAAAATATTTTTATGATGTTGTTATTTTACTACCCGTCAAAAATGACGTATGTAATCTTACTAAATATTTCGGCCGCGAGTCAAGGCTGTGAAAACAGCGCTATCAAGTGCCTTGGAAGCGTTAGTGACGGATATTGTAAAGTGGAGAATTATGGATTTTTTGCTTTTGTACCTCGTTATTTATCATTATTTTTATTTGTGCCATCTGGTAGCATAAGTGAGAACATTGTTACATAGAGAATTTTTTGTTTTGTTTTTATACCTCATTATCTTATACATCTCATCATCGTTTGCGCCATTTGGTAGCATTAGTGATGGACATTAATAATGTAGATTGATTGATTGATAATAGGGATTCAGGAAGAGTGAAATGAAGTAGGAAGGAGAGGGAGCTTGCTAATAATCTAATTTTGCCGAAATGTTAATTTATCACTATTTAAATGTATTTCATTTCCCAATCTAAATAACCAGATGCATTGCTTTATAAATTATGTGATAGTTTGTAGATGTTCTTGTGGTGAATTGTGTGTTATGCTGCAAACTTAATCTTTGTGCTCAATTTTCAGAGTTACGTAGGTAGTAGTTTTTAAGGTTGAAAATAATTTTTTAAATAGAAAAATTTTTCTTTTATAATCTTTTATTTATATAAATCATGTTTATCACTGTGAAATACAAAAGTTAAGTATAGTTTAATCATCTCCCGAGATGAACAATGCGAAAGATATTTGTGCCAGAAAATCTGAGAGCGAAACTCGTAACAACAAAATTCAGAGGTAACCTGGATTGTCTATGGGCGAAAATATGGGTTTGCTGTCGAATTCTATGAAAGAATTTTAATTTTCGCGAGAGGATTTTCTCTGTGGAGTCCCTGGACTCGAGACATAGCAAACAACGTTAAACCCACAAAAATACGCGCGAAGTGTAATAAAATAGTTTTGAAATAGCAGAGAAGTACATTAAAACTTTCCAGTTACAAATTGAATAAAACTCTCAACGGACACTATTCAATCTCCTACTACTCGATCCATAACTTACAACAGGATTATTTTATAAAGAATTGGTACTGGATCTAAAGAAGATACCTATATATAATTTTATTTTCTGCTTTACTAAACAGTAAAATTTATATATACATATATTTACTTACGTTTGTTAAAAATTCACTATTCGAAATAAGTGTGGTAAAAATTTAAAATAGTCATCCAGTCTATTTTATTAACAGAAAATATTATTATAACTAATTATATTAAATTTATTCAAATTACATTTTATTTGCGTGTATAATTTTTAAAACCGTCATAAATAAAACAAATTTAGATAACTATTTAAAAAGATGCACAGATTACTATTTTTATGTTTTAAATATGAAAATAATACATTGGGCCGTATTCTGCTAAAAGCAATTTTGCTATTTCTGTATCATGGTAGTTATTGTATAACATTGTAATGCTGCCAATTTTGACATTTTTGGTTTGTCAGATTTAAAGTTAATGAATTCAATCAATCAGAAAGCTGTAAAATATAAAGAAACGTTAAGTTATTCACAAACTATGAATAAATTAACGTTTATTTACGTCGAACTTAAAACGTCAAAATTGGTGGCACAACAATGTTATACAATAACTGTCAAGATTCAGAAATAGCAATATTTTTATTTTCACAATACGGCCGATTAGCATTTAGTGGTATTGATTTTTCAATTCCAATAATATTTGTAGGATTCCTTACGATAACGTGATAACCCTAACTGTACTCCAAAGTACTATTTATTCGTCCATTTCATTTGCTGACATGGTAACGAGTCTGATAAATTATTTCCCCGAGCTAACAGGGTGACGATATGTTAAGTGCCCTACGGAGGTGTCGAGGTAAATATTCTGGAAGATTTTGGAACACTTGGAACAGAAAGTGCTCATTCAGAGAGCCACTGAAGACATTGTATGTGCTGTTAGAATACTTATGAGTATTTATGGGATTTTGTCACCTTTGATATTCAAAGCAGATTCGAAGTGCTTTAATTATTGCAGGTAATTAACTTTCTGGCACGTGGCTACCTTGCCAGAAATTGAGGGGTTTCGGCACGACTGCTTTTATTTTACCGCCAGAATTAAGTGTCAAAAAAATAACGACATTTTGCAGAATGTTTTTTCGAAAGAATTTTTTTTTAAATCGTTTGAATCTTGAATGAAGTTATAATACTTGATTTAAGTTGTTTTAAAAGTCGCAAACGTTTTATAGAAGATAAGTCAGAAATATTGCAAACAAAATGCAAACTTTGTAGGTTCCACAACTGTTAGAATATTTTCAACTCATAATTCAGGCAGGAGTACCACTTGTACTATTTGTATTACGGGCTATAGCTAGACCTCATTCAAAATAATGTACGCAAAAAATATGTGTGTTGTTACGATGCAAAAAATGAACACAAAATAATTTTTTCTAGTATGTGAGTAACCTTTTTTAAACTAAAATATACATATTTATTTAGAATATCATATTTAGGCTTGTAATACGGGCTTGCCAGGCAACTTTCCCCCGCTTTCTTCTTACCGGACAAAGCTTGGGAATGGTCTTTTGATTGTGGTCGACCTATAGCTCTATTACATTCTATACATAGAGCATTTTATGACTTTTTAAAGTAACTACTGATTTACGTTTGACACATTTAAGCCATATTATTGTAATCACTGTAATAAATATTTAATCCCATTATCTAAATTATTAATTTATCGGAAAAATCTATTCAAATTCTGACTAAAATTCATATAAAAGAAAAATAAATAAACAACTGTAAAGCTATTTGGAATTGAAATTCCTTCTCGAGTGCAGACAGTTGCGTCTTCGCTGTGTATTTGATTTTACCATGTAGAAATTATTTATCCTCATGCAACACATAATTTATTACAATCTTTGAATTACGACTGGAACATCTCGCCTATCAAGGACAAATAATCGCAGCTGTTAAAATGTTGTGCACTCTATCCAAAATTTATTTGGTGTAATTGAAACTACATTAAAAGTAGTTAAAAAAAATACAAATAATAAATACGGAATACACATCACAACGATTTACTATTCTTAAACTAACCGTTAGGTCGATGAAAATAGGACTTGATGGGTTTCCTTGAATGGGGATGATAATACCAAATAATAATGTATCTCATTATTTTAATGGAATGACGATAACATGAAAAAGGGTTGTTATATCTGAAATACATAATTTATATATTAAGCGGTTAACAAAGTTTTTTAAGTAAAATTAATCGTCATCATCATCACTCTTGGCTCTACAACCCCTGGTGGGTCTTGGCCTCTTCAAGTGTCTTCCTCCACTCATCTCGGTTTAGTGCCAGCTCTCTCCAGTTCAGAAGCTCCAAGGCAGGAATATCTTTGAGGACGTTGTCGCTTCATCTTGATTTTGGCGTTTCTAAGCTCCTTCGCCCTTTCGGACTTGAGTTCAGCAGGGACTTTGGTGCTTCGTGCTCGGTCTTTGGAACAAATTATGAAATAAAACACTGAACCTTGTTTTTTCCACTATTTTATATTTGAGACTTGTTACACTACATGTTTCATCAGGTGAATTAAGACTGAGGTATGTGGGAGTGGTTGTATGGTGTGTGGGTTGTGGATTCAGTAGAAGTGGAGGGGGTATCTAGGTGGTGGGAGATCGGGAACATTGTAAGTAGGGGTGATTTGAAGGGTTGAACTTGATTATTGATTATTTTATTTATTGTGTTTAGGTTTTTATGAATTTCAAGTGTTTCTAAATTATTATTAAAATAGTGGAAAAAAACAAAATTCAGGGTTTTATTTCACAATTTTTTAATAATGGATTTCCACAAAGTTAACGCCGAAACATTAAATTACTCGGTCATTCTCTCCACATGACCCAGCCACCGAAGTCTTATATTAAAATCGAAGTAAAATATTAAAATATTATTAAATTCAGATCGAGGCAAAATACTGTTGATCTCCATGAATAATCCTACAGTTTAAATACCAAATCCATCAATTATATACATAAGAATAATATTACGGATTGATTTACTTGAAATTTCGAAATTTAATGAGGGCTAGATTTGTCGATCACCTACCTGTTGATCTACCTAAATTTACAATAAATTGAAAATAAGTCATGATTATTCACGAGAGGCAAATTAAAATAGAAAACAAAAATAAGGCAAAAGAAGCTTCCACTTTGGTTTGGTTCAATAGGAAATCCGTAAAAAAATCTACAGAAATGAAAACAAAATCAAGCTTTTTTCAAAATTTAGCCGATAATATGAATCTGCAGCAAAATATTAATTCATGTTGTATTCAATTTGATTTCATTTCAATAGAATATATGCATTCATAAAAGAAAATCAAATTGAATATAACTAAAATGAGAAGATGTTCCATATAAATGTCTAAAAATGCTTAATCGATTTACTCATAAACCATTTTCATCGATTTACAATGAAAATTTTCGAGTCGAAGTTGAGTACCTTAATAATTATCATAAATTAAACATGCACTTTGCTTTATGCGAACAACATAAAATTTCATGCTGATTACGTCATCATATTTCCCCAATCGTCTTTATGACTTTGCTTTGAATCGTCGCAGGTAACGACCACCTTAATTGCTAATGTAAGGCCATTAAGCCCCCTAAATCACAGAGCAGCGTCGGCCCTCTAGTACGGGGATGGCTTCATTTTTAGATTTAAGTAACCGCAACTGAAGAGGTAAATCGTTGCATTTGCAATAATTGTATCCTGAATTCTGACATAAAATATGTGTTACTCGTGGAGTGTAAAAGCAAAGACGGCAATATCAAAAAAAAAATTGAATGCAATCATTGAGGATTACTAATTTATAATGCACTGAATTCGAGATTTTATAGGAAACATAGACTATAAATTAATAGGAAACATGATTTTGGAAGGGATAGATACATATAATCAAGAATTCAGTACATTTAAAATTAGTCATTTTCGGTGACTACATTAATTTTTTTTAAAAATATTATTTGTATATTTTTATCCATTGTTTTTATGTATATATACTTAAAAAATGAATAAATATGTGAATGCCCTCCTCTTTATAACAGCAGAATTAATTTCACTTCTAAAAGAGCTACTATAAAAAAGTCGCTCTTCTCAATTACTATTACACATTATGACATTAATGATGAACATTTTTGACTCACAATGTTGGCGAATTTTTACCTGTAAAGTATTGTGGACTTCCTGTGGTACATCCTGTATCTATTTGATTTCGTTTTTTAAATATCTTTTTACATTTATTGAGTTATAAGAAAAGTTATCCTACAAATTTGTTCAAGGTGGACAATTAGTTAATTAACTTTTCTTTTATCTAATTAATAAAAAATCTTCTTTTTCTTTTATAAGATCCTTGATCTGTGTTGAAAGGGCAGTCCTAGTCTTGTGACGAGGACTTTCCAAGACGATTTCAGTCCCGCTCTCTTTCCATCTCTTTGGTGGTCTCCCTGACGGTCGGCGACCCTCTGGAATCCCGCGCATCATGGCTCTGGGAAATCTTGTCTGGTCCAATTTCTCCACATGGTCCCTCCAGAAACGCCTTTCCTACCCGCTCCATCGTACAAGTCTTGTATGTCGCAGGTTCTGTGGATTTCCGCATTAGATACTCTGTCTCTGAGGGTCTTGCCCGCATCGGGTCTTAGAGTCTTCATCTCGGTAGTTCTGAGAAGGTGTTTAGTTCTATGTCCGCTCTTGCTTCGATAACGTAGGTATGTCATGATAGGTCTTATGCATGTTTTATATATTCTGACTTTGCTTTTCACTAGAATAGCTTATTGGCCCATATAGTGTATCTTAAGCATCCGTAGATAACCGTTGCTTTGTTTGTTTGCTCTTTGACTTCGTTCTGTAGATCGCTGTAGTTAGATATCTCCACCTCAAGGTACTTAAATTTCTTAACTTTTTCTGTGGGTTTATTGTCTATGACCAGTTAACATCTCAGTTTATATCATTTAATAAAAAAAATGTAGGTAATTAATTTTACCCAACTGAGCAGGGAAATGTTGATAATTGAACAGTTAACATATACCATCATAAGACAATTGTTGAACAAACTCAGTCACCAAGTGGTCAAGACCGACAAGCCGCCCTAAAACCCTCCGAACTGATGAAACAGCAAACCCTACAGTGGGCTGTGGAGTTGTTTTAAAATTTGATGAGTTCAACTTTGCCTTAGAGTCTGAATCTAAGTATATATATTAAAATATCGAATTTTAATATTTTTATGTAAAATGTTATTAAATGGTTTCTAAAGCAAGTTGGCTTATATCGAATATAATTTCCTACTTCTTGAGATTCAATATAATTTAAAATACAGTAGACTTGATTTTGCTGATATTTTTTTATCACCGCACGATATAAAGAACGTTAACGCAGCCGTCAAAAAATAGGGTATATTATTTTAATTAATTACCTTAATTATTATTATGATCCTGCAGATAACTGTACTGCAAGATGTTTATTGGAACTAGTGTATATAAATAAAATTGTCGATAAAAATTCTACTTTGTTTTTTTTATAAATATGATTTTATTATAATTATTTAATAAATCATAAAAATAAATTCTTGAAAGATGTATTTTGTTCATGCTTCGTCAATATTTCAAGCCCTATCATTCCTCACTGTAGCCAAGATGAATCCTGAAATATCTGAACATGATCACAGAGGCGCATTATCATTGCATAGTCTTATAAATAAATATCATTTAAACACACATATGCTAATATATCTTTTTGGTGATGGGGTGCAACCACCAACTACCCATACGCCATCGCCAACTCGTGCGCTTTATTCCTCTTTTGCTACAAAATCCAATTACATTAAACAATATCAACGCATTTTTTTTCACAAAATAAAGTTAGATATCACGAACGCAGTATAAAACACCGACTTGGAGGCGGATCCTTTCCGTCTGATCATTCTGATATCATCTCATTCATTCATATCTATCACAAATCTAAATCATTCTAACGCACCTCCTTATTTGACAACTGACTACCTTAAAATTAATATCCCTATGTCTCCGTACTCTCACTCAGTTATTTTATCACCGATAAATTCTGCGCGTGAATTTGACTATAATATCAGCGTACTCGGGTGCCTGAGCGATGCGCCTTGCTGCAACATTCGCGTTGGCAGTGTGCTATGTTGGCAATGGTAATTGAGTGCGCAGGTACATGCAGAAATGCAATTGATGCAATTGCCGTGCGACGGAACGCGAGTTATGCGGATGTCCACCACTCGGATACTATTTAAGAGAAAATAAAATGTTGCAGATTGACGGAACGGCTTAAGGAGAAGAAACCTAAGTCACAGCTTCAGGGTGTTAATATTAAATTGTTGTATTATTTGATTCTAGTCTAGTAGTTAGAAACACTGTGTTTTCGTAACATTACATTTATTTTCTGTATATGAATTAGTGTAAGATGAAATTAAACATAATAAATTTACCCAGCAAAAAATTCACAAGAAAAAATAAAGATTTAAAAAAAAGGTAAATTTGGTATTGGTTAAAAATATATCTTGAAAAATTATGTTGGATCTGTTAATTTTTTTTGTCTTATTATTTTATCAAAATGATAATTAACATCGTCATTTTGTTGGCAGAAAAGTAAATAATAAATTTGGTACACTATCTTTTACGCTATTTTTTTGGTGTAATATATCAGATAGTATGTTTTGACGATAACATATAATGTCTAAATTTTACTACCTCAAATGCAAATAAAAAATCGTGTTAACACAATAAGTTTCTCATCCTGAAAAAGAACGAAACAATATGTGTAAATTTATACATATTTTTGGGAGAGACACATACTGATTTTATTGATTATTAATAAAATGATTTTGTATGCATAATCTACGTTGAGGCAACGCTTATATTTTCGCTCGAATACAAAAATAAAAATGATAATTTTGTGTTGATAATTCAAGGTAAATATTAAGGATGTGGTATTTTCCGTGTGACTATCTGTCTGCCGGTACTAAGAAATAATATCCGGTTAAAATTTTTAGTAACCGCGAAAGTTGTGATCCCTCAATCTCAAGTATGTTAATTAATTGAATTGTAATATTATAGATAACTTGCTTAGTTTGAAAATATTTTACACTGATCTGTTTACATAGATAGGTGAAGATAAGTAAGTATCAAACTAGACATAATTATTTGATGTATTAAAATTGTATTGCATTTTGTAATCATAAGCACGTATAAAAGTAAACCATAGATTATGGTAGCCTTCCACTTTGAAAATAAGAGTCGCTGTAGTAGAAGTATTTATATAAAACTAGCAGAGGTTATTGAACGTTTCCATAAAACTTTTTAAAAATATTAAATTGCATATACAATGGCTTCCTGCGATGCTTTCTGGTTACTCACTTACAAAACAGATAAAGCGTTTATTATCTTGGCTTAAATATACAAAGTAAAAATTATCATTAGCGAGAAAGAAGTTTGAACATGTGTAAAAGTAGATACAAAAGCGCCCTTGATGTGAAATTTTTATGGAAATGATGCTATATAAATTATCAAACTTCCTATAAAAGGGGAAAAATACATAAATTCATTTCGTCTCGTTACAAGTTCGAGCACAGATATAGAGTCATAAATGTATTTTTATATATTTGAAATGCTTTGACGTATTAACACATGTTCTTACAAAATTAGTTTTATTTAACTCGTTTGAAGAATGATTGTTTTGGACTGCTCGTTTTTTAACCAAGATCTCCATCCCTTTTGTCAATCTGTCCAGAAAATAAAATACCCTTTAAAGAAGAAAAAAAAAAGAAAATAATAAAAACCTTTTAAAGCAGCTGTCATCTTTATGGAATTTGCATTGCGTTTAGATAATATTAACTGTCAATAATCTTCTGGGTATTTGTAGGCTAACACAAGTTCCGATGGTGAATATTAAAATGCTACCAGGAACGTCGGGAAAGCTAAATATATCGAAGACATTCATTGTTTGATATCTGATGTCTGCGAAAATCTACGCATCTCTGCTAGGAATTTGTAAGTCCGGTTAAATCATTTGAGATTTATTGTTGTCATTCTTTTTAAGCATATATTCAACGTTGTGTGGTTCTTTGTGGCAACGCGTCACATAAATCTTGCATCAATGATAATACAAAAGAACATTTGTAATATTTGCATTCCTCTCCATTTCACAAGTTTATTCTAGTTAAGTAGATGAAAAGTCTAACCAAAATGTTGCTGCTTCAAATGTTAAAGATGAAAATGTATTATTATTTTGTCTGCAAAAAATAATCAATACAATCATCTTACGACTTATAACTGTACATAAATTAAAAACTGAGTAGAATTTGATATGTGGGTGAGTGTAAATTTGCCTAATAATCCAAAGGTTTTGGATTGAACTTTGATTTTCATAACACAGGTGATTTGGGCATGTTTGAAATCAAAATTTTTAATCTCGGGATAGAAAAATTGACTCAATTTTCCCATTATGAAACAGAAAATCTACTTATACAGTAGAAAGCAGCGAAAATATCGAACAGTGTGCTCCAGCATTGTGAAAATTGCAGAAAAGAAATTCAATGCAACCATTTTCAACTGGCAACGTCGTTTCTATGATGAGATATGAAGTTTTAAAATTTCAATTAATTGCCAAAAAATAAGACCCCATTTTGTCAGTTCCATAGTTTTTAACAAGATAAATAATTTTTAATAAACAGTATTGATAGTTAACTGAGAAACAAAAATAAACTATTTGATTACTTGCGCATAATTTGAAATCAAATCATGTCTGAGAAAATTTCATTTGAGTAAACAATTTGTGACAACTTGATTTTTTAGTGTTTTCTCAACTTTCTTGCGAGCTTCAATTTTTCCATAAGGAAATATGAAATTCAAATACCTGTACAAAAATCAACATTCCACGATATTAGATGGGTATTAAAAAATTCTTTTAAAAAATGCATTTTTAATTGTCAATTTTGGGGAAAACTGTCTCATAGGTATAAACGTTTTTCGACGCATGCTACCAGGCGCCCATAAAGATGTAGGCGGTATACCCAACCTGCTTCTCTGGTATTGCCCATGTGTATATGCCAATGAATGTCTGGCAGCGCGCCAAGCCTATTTGATTTCGCGCCAGCCGCGCCGCGCACCTTCACCGTATACTGTTCAGCATATACACGACTACTTAAGACTCGATAGTTTACGGCGTCTTAAATCTATCGTCTTTAAGTATACGACGTTTGCCAGTTTAATGATGCATATATTACCCCCGTTCAAAGATATATCTTTTCCGAAAACTGGGCCCAAGGGTGGAGATGAACCGTTTTGTATTCGTCCGACGAATATACAGTTGTCAGATCGTTAGATACCGATGTTAATGGAATGACATCACGCAGGTTTTTATTGTTTTTTGACATGTTTATCTCGCTTTTACCGTGAGAAAAATGTGTGAGTTATAAAAAAAACACATTATTTTAGGGTTTTGAAGCATCGATGAAAAGCATTAGTCAAAAAGAACACTTAAAAATGCGTAAAATCTAAAGTGTCTACAGAATGTTAGGTTTAATGTATATCGCTTGAACGTAAAATACCAAATCTACATATCGGTCGATTTGTTGACGGTTTTTAAGTACCCACATTAAATTAACACATCTTCGTCACTGGCTTGTGTAGTCTAGCGGTGAGGACAATGAAAAATCGTTGAGCTTTCTAAGCTAATCACGAATATGTAATGTAAATATGTAGAGCAAGAGCATATTTCACTACATCGTACTTAAATAATTTAGATTCTTTAATTTAACAACACTTAGAAATAATGTGTAAAAATGTTCGTTCGTATTCGAGTGCATTATAAGCCAAATCACCACTTTTCATATGACAATTACCTATACAGGTCGACGTGTTAGAATATGATTATCTATCAAAAAAGTGTCAGTTTTCACTGTTGATAACTAAGATTGAAAGCATGTTTATGTGTTTTAGAAGCATTTTACCAAAAGCCTAACTAAGCGTTCTTTCCTCTCTAAACGCGAGCAGTTTTGTTCTTTATCTATATTTTTTCAACTTATTACTATATTTAACTAAATCATAGGTATATTAAAGAGTTTAGGTTATTATTACGGTTGTTAGACATGTTTAACTGTAAATGGTTACGGATATTTTATACGAACCGTACGGTTTTCCGAGAAACGATTCTCGACGTTTCGTTGAATTCGTATTCAACATCATCAGAAGAACGACCTATACCGGGAAAATTGGATTTCAGTCACGGCGGCGGAGCTTCACAGGAATGAACATGACGCGGCGATTTTCTTTTTTCAAAAATAAAATAATAGTTGAATATTGAATATTTACATAAATTATTTTAAAAAATGGTCATCTCTTTTAAAAAGTCACCCGAATTTCAAGACTCCTGGGGTAGTGCAACCCCTTAAATTTATCCCGAATAAAAATAATCCCCAATAAGTGTTGAATATTATACCACTTTAGCATATATACGAGTACATACGCACGGAAAACTTATTTACAAATGATAATAGATTGTTCTTCTTCCCGTCTTTTGATTTTGCACAGTTGTTCTACGCTTGGCGTACAAGTTTAATTAAATTGCGGTATCAAACGCTTATAATAATTATTCATACTTTGCCTCTCCCCTTTAAGGTAAGAGCCTCATATACATTTATTTAGCAAGACGATACATCTTTCTTATTTTGATTAATGCCCCCAGTTGTAGGAGGAATTATTAATTCAACGTTCCAACATCTTGTTATTTGGATTCTTCACGTGAGTAAAATTTGTCTCTATGTGTATTTATGAACGTGCTTAGTATACCCACTTAGCAAGGATGACATCAAGAATATATACAAAAATATAATTCAATTCAATTCAATTCAATTCAATTCAATTCAATTCAATTTATTTCACGATAATATGTACATGACAAACAAAATGTTTAAGGCATACATATTAGGAAGTATATATCAAAAATGAAAATATTTAATAAATTAAAAATAACAAAATCTGGTCAAAGGTGTAGGAGAATCCCGCTTCGGAAAACCCCCTCAGACACATGGAATATATCAATACCCAAAGCAAAATATTTTATGTATGATTAATCATTAATGTTCAGACGGACATTGATGATTCACGTTACGCCGTCCTTTTGAGATATTAAAATTTTTCAAAAATAAAATTTTCATTTTTTTTTTGTATCCTTGTATATCTTGTATCCTTGATACCTTGTATCCTCCTGAAGAAGGGACCATTGGTTCCGGAAACATGTCGAGTGTTTTTAAAATAAATAGTGGTTCAAAGTGAATTGTTTTAATTTTCAATAACATAAAATTTACTCGCACTTGAATTTGTACTAAAGGTTATTTACTATAGTTTTATATTCAAATTGAAGCTCATGATGCATGAAAATGTTTTACAAAGAAAAATATTGAAACATTTGAATAATATTTGCTCCATACATCTATTAATCGCTTACAATAATACGAGAATCTACAAAATTACTTGATTAAAATTGATGTGTTTATTGTATATATGTGTATGTGTGTGTTTATTTGTATGTGAAAATGCATGATTACGTGTGCGTTGTACGTTGGTTTTAAAAAGCCTCTGAATTAATTATTTTAAGTTTTGACATATATTATGAAATTGGCGTTTGGCCGTACTGGCAAATTTGATCTTAAATATCTTCTCTTTGGTTAGGAATTCCAAATCCAAATTTATACAGCTATTTACTCATGTATTTGTGTTTTGAAAATTATAATTCATTTGTTTTTTCCTCAATTGTTTTTTTCTTTGCGTCACTCAGTTTACAAAATAAAAAACTTGAAATATCGCATTATTTACGAGTACGAGTTCCACCGTGGCACCAGTGCTGCAGAAACGGCTCGAAGGATTGATGATGTGTATGGCGACGGTGCCGCAAAAGAAAACACAGTGCGTTTTTGGTTCCAACGTTTTCGTTCTGGAAATTTCGACCTGCAGAACAAGCCCCGTGGACGGCCGGAGACCAAAGTTGATAATGAAGAATTGGTATCGCAAACCACATCCGAGTTAGCTGCAGGCTGCGGTGTTAGTGATAAAACTGTTTTAATCCACTTGAAGCAAATTGGTAAGGTGAAAAAGCTTGAAAGGTGGGTACCTCACGAATTGAGTGAAGCAAATCAACAAACGCGCGTTGACTGCTGCGTTGCATTACTCAACCGGCACAATAATGAAGGGATTTTAAATCGAATCATTACCTGTGATAAAAAGTGGATCCTGTACGATAATCGGAAGCGCTCATCGCAATGGCTGAACCCTGCCAAACCAGCCAAACCATGCCCCAAGCGAAAATTGACTCAAAAAAAGTTACTTGTGAGCGTTTGGTGGACTAGTGCTGGTGTCGTTCACTACAGCTTTCTTAAATCTGGCCAGACGATTACGGCAGATGTCTATTGTCAGCAACTGCAAACCATGATGGAAAAGCTAGCTGCTAACCAACCGAGGCTGGTTAATCGCTCTAGGCCACTGCTGCTTCATGATAACGCTAGACCACACACTGCACAACAGACGGCTACCAAATTAGAGGAGCTTCAATTGGAATGTCTAAGACATCCACCGTACTCTCCGGACCTTGCCCCAACAGATTACCATTTTTTTCGAAATTTGGATAACTTCTTGCAAAGGAAAAAATTCAACTCCGATGGGGCACTCCAAACCGCCTTCAAAGATTTTATTGATTCCCGTCCGAATGGTTTTTTTAGTAAAGGGATCGATGAACTACCTATGAGATGGCAAAAGTGCATAGATAGCAATGGTTTATACTTTGATTAAATAAATATATTATAATAAAAAAATCGCCTTTATGTTCCTTCCATACCTAACGCCAATTTCATATGTAAGGACCTAATATATGATTTATGCAACCATACAAAATATACCATATCCGCCGAACTAAGTGGATACCTGTCTCAAATTAGGCTTGAACATTTATAGAAATTCAGTGTTACAAATTCGATTTATTTTAGTAGATATAAAGGAGAAATAATATTTAGTGTACACAGATACGAGAAAAAGGAGAAACGACATAATTTTGCGATGTTATTTTTATACCAAAATTGGTCGTTATATCAATATAATTATAAACTGCTATTTTTTAAATTTATGTAAGTACAAAACACAATTCAGTAACTGAATACTGGGTACAAAACATATAAAAGAAAAACAAAACATTAATGTTTCAAAATCAGTCCAATATCCCAATAACTAACTGCTCTTGCAACATGATCGCATTGCATTGATATATTTAATATATCAATTCGATGCGATCATTTATGAATTGGCACATATCCTGCACGGTTTCGCCGACGCCGTGCCCCGCTATACCAATTATTACGTTTTCAATATTCTATAAGTTTTACGGATAATAATATACGTGGAATAGATTTTCCACATGAACTTAAAGCAAGAGGAATATGTTGATAGAATATCGCCTTGGAAACAATACATATGAGAAAGGGAGTGTAATAAAAACTTGGTTTTTATGGGTTAGTTTTTTATTCATGTAAATATCTTTCTTAATGTATTTGTAATATAAAAAAAAAAGATTTTTAATGTATAGTCATATTTTAATCACACTCTATTAAATTGAAGTGGTCAACGCAAACCAAAACAAATATTTTATTTAACGTACAAAATCATCAAGTGGTTTGTATAGAAATATTGATTTTCCTTCTCACTACCACGAGCGCTGCGCTTACAATCAATTTATGCTGGAACTGTACCAAAATAATACACTTGTTTTTGTATATCAACATTAAATCATTTAATTTTGAAGGGGTTTGGCATTAATGATGTAGCCGCTGTGGGGGGAAAGAAATGGCTACAAACAAGGAAGGATGGAAAGGGAAGAAAGAGGCCTATATCCAGCAGTGGAGAGACGAAGGCTGATGAAGAAGAAAAAAGAAGAACATTAAATAATAGTGTGCCTATTGGATTATTATTATTATCAATTATTAACAAATGTTATTCGTCAGCCTTTTTGGAAATATAATTAATTATCTATTTATTTTGTTACAGGTACGGGACTTGAGATATGTATCTACACAAGGATCATGTATTTTGGATAATCTACGCTTTGAGAATGGGTAAGAATATTTATTTATAACTTAAAATAGTGAATATGGGTAAATAATTTATTTTTATGTTTATTTATTTGTTAATCAACGCCCTAGTGGGCTTTTACAGCACAAGAAAGTTGCAAGGATTTTTATATATTTAACATAAAACACGTTTAAAGTAAATAATTAAAAAATAAATAATAGAAATAAAACATATTTAAGATGAATGAACGTTATATAAAAACAATGATTAGTACAAAAACCAACAGTAAAAATTATAAACCGTTAACAAATTAATAATACAGTAAAATAAAGATAATTAAACCAATATATTAGATAAATAGGATAAGAAGATAAAATAAACCAAAATTTTTTAAATTTAGAATTAAAGTATATTTAAAAGGGAAATTAATAATATTTAGGACACATTAAAATAAATTAATATATATAATTCAAGGGGAACAAAAAATAAATCTAAATTTAGTACATTAAACTGTAATTAGTACTACCTACTGCCATATTCTAAGTAATTCTCTAATTCGAGTCTCTACTCTCTACAACGAAAAATGTCTACGAATTTCGAGAATTTGTTCCCAAGTTGCTGCATGCGTGATAGCGGTGAATTTAATGCATAGTTATTCCTGTGGATCCCTACAAAGAATACTTCGTGATGTCTCGTTTGTCATTATTATTAAGGGGTTACACCACCCCGGGAGTCTAACATTTAGGTAGAAATTTGGTGATTTCTTGCAACGAGATGATTAATTATAATTTATATAAATTAACTTTGTAAACACCACTTATTTATTGTAAAAGTTCAACATGTTTCGAAGCCAATGGCTTCTTCTTCAGGATAACAAAAATAAAATTTAAAAATCGAAGTATACATCAAAATATTAAAAAGTTATGCATGGAAAATGATAATATAAAGTACCTACTTAATATGAAAATAAATTTAAAAGATGACTATTTGCAAAAAGGACCTGATATTGTTTTATATGTACCTTGAAAAGAGCCAATACAAAATCATAATTATAATAATCCCTTTATAAAATATCGTTAAATTTATACGTGAATTTATTTTTTTAAGGATTTCATCAACAACCCTTGTATAAAATTTATGAAAATCATGAAAACTGGGGTAAATCCATTTGAACTTTTTTTTTATATCTTCTACACACTTTGAAATACTTAACTCATATTACACTACATTGTCATTATTTCAGTATGATGTAGAGCTCATTTAGAGCACTTTAAGATCAAAGTGTTTTTGAAACGTCCGAGTGATGAGTAGAAAATTGTTTCGTTTGCGAGACACGTTATGTAGGTACACAAGGTGGGTTAAACATAATATATGAAGACTAGAGATGGGAATTTTAGTTCAGTTAACTGAACTATCGTTCACCGAATCGTTCTGTCAAGTGAACTGTTCAGTTCGTTCAATCGTTTAGTAGTTCTTTGAATAATTGTTTTTATCTACTTCAACTTCTGTAAGTGAACTCTTCACTTTACCACTACGTTATTCGATGTCCCGAAATGTTCAAATCCATGGGAGGGGGGTGCTTGCAGTTTCCATACATTTCATAATTTAATCCCCCAAAATTTTCAAATTCTTGGGGGGGGGGGGTTGTTTATTTAGATTTCTATTTCATAGTTTACCAAAATTTCACATCCACAGAGGAGGAGTGGTGCTTTTAATTTCCCTCAAAATCTCATTTTACCTACATCGAATTCCCAAAAATTAAAATCTAACAGGAAGATAGAATTTCTAAACCGACGTTTATCTACATCAACTTCCCAAAGAGAACGTAAATTTTCACTTCCTAGGAGGGTGTGAAGGTACTTAAATACCTGCCAAAGATTTAATCGATTGTGAGATTTAAAATTTACGATTCCATGAACGAATTTTTTTTCCACCTACAGTAATAATGAACTTTAGGTAAACTATACCGTTCATTCGTTCAGTAAAGTGAAAGTAAAATAAAAATAATGAAATAAAGATATCAAATCGAGGGGTGAACGATAAATTATTGTAACTGACACTTTTAACAATTTTCATTTTCATAATTTTAGATATATTACAGAAATTATTATAATTTACAGTTGAAACTATGTATTTCAAGGATTTATTTTATTGCTTACAGAACAGCATCAAGATGAATTTTAAAAAAAACTTTTATTTTAAAGCTCATAAAATTGTAGTTAGTTTTATAAACAAGTTAGTTGTATTAAATCATTTAACTTATAATATTGAATCTATGAATCATGAACAGTTAATATATATACTCATAAAATTAAAGTGATTTCTTTTTTTAAAGATAAGCCCTATATTTTGTGATAAAATATTACTGTTTGTTGTGTAAGATATTTACTTACATCTCCATATATGAGTATAATTTTTTTTATTATTATTATTTATTATTAAATTTATACATCTTTTCTATTATTATAGATCGTGTCAAGCTTTGTACAGCTTTCCGGCATGTTTTTTTTCCATTTTCTTGCATAAGTACATTGCATATTTAGTTATAGATGTAATTTACAAAGGATAAAATATATATAAAAAATAATAATATTATATGAACATGTAACAAAACTTAAAAATAAACTTAGTAGTGAGACTTGGTATCAGATGATATATATTAGATAACACCAAAAGCTGTCCGTCGCGGATGTTTAAATGAATGTACTTTTATATGATTAACCCGTCAGTACTTTAGTACCGTCAGTAGCTAATGACGGGAAATAATTAATTTTTTAAGCCTAATTAAATATGTATTTTGTTACTTCGTTTACTACTTTTACGTGATATAATTGATAACCAATCTTGTTTATTTTATATGTTTTATATACATATGTTGTATATGAGTCGTTGAAAACTTACTCCGTAAACTATTGTTAAATGAAAGAAAACAATTACATTCTTATTTATAACTTAAATAATCTGTTTTTTTATAAGAAATAACTTCAGATTGTTAATAATTGATATGACAGTTAACTTAGAATTACAATACAGGAATGAGCTAAGAAAATATATTGATATTCAAACAAAAAAACAAAATGGTTGTTGAATATATTTTGATACATAACGATTCTTACTGTCTTGTTCACAAAGGGGTTTGATTATGCAAGAATAAATACTTTGACTGCGGCATACAGGGTAATTTGGAAAACATTAATAACCTCGCAGGACTATATTCCTGCCTTGATTATGAGTCGAAAATGTTCAAGCAGCCATGACTTAATAATATCATCAAATAATAATATCAATAGTTATAGAGTTATGCAATCTCAAGGTTTGCATTTTTTTTCAATTTTTCTGAATTATTTCTTACAAAAAGTTGAATTATCTTTACAGTAACTTATAACTATTTCGAAAAATTCATTAATTTCAATACAAGTTAAATAAAATAATAACCATGCAGAAATTCCAATTGGAATATTTTCTAATCGAAGTTTGTAGGTTCTTAATATTTTATTTGACTTGTATTAAAGGGAACGAATTTTTCGTATTCAATATAAGTTACTGTATTGATAGTCCAACAACAACAAAAAAGTCAGAAATATTGAAAAAAAATGTAATCTTGGATGTCGCATATCTCCACAACAATTGATATTAGGTTGCTTGAACATTTTCGACTCATAATTAAAGCAGAAATCCTGCAAAGTTATTAATATTTTCCAAATAAACCTGTAAATGGGTCTCAAACAAGATTGGGGGGACATTTTTCCGCTGTGACCCAAACTCCTTTTTCTAAAGAACGGCTTTAGATCATCGCTGTAATTTTTTATAGTCTGTGCATTTCGTCAAATTTCACGAAAGTTAATCAGGATAAACTATAAATGTCTCATAAAGACGACATTTATATGGGAATGTAGGTTTGGAAGTCTTTTGGGTGTTTATAGGGCTTTCGACCTATCATATGGCTGGCATAAGTAATCACTTTTCACAATGTAACGTTCATCAATTCCACTCATGACCACCACATCTATCAAGTTTTTGCATTTGTATACACATATTATTTATGCAACACGTTTCACAACGTTTGTGGCTGAATTAATGACAATAACTCTGGGACAAAAAAATCCATTTATTGTGTTCTTGAAAATTTGAACATTCTTGAAATATTATTAATATTTAAAGCATTAACTTTGTGGTCATGTACTTTTACAATGTGTTATTTATGTAAGTATATAACCACTAAATATTACTTTTTTGTCTAACGGCTTCGAGACGTAGCCCATCCCTTCATCAGGACAACCACTAAAGTCGCATGTAATGATATTTACATGCGAGTTTAGTGGTTGTTTTGACGAAGAGACGGGTTACGTCTCGAAACTGGTGGACAAAAAAGTAATCATTAGTGGTTATATACTAAGAAAAATAAAATTTTGTTATACTTAAGCTAATCATCAAATCGTACACTGTACGCACAAATGAGCGCCCATCACGCGCGTTGTCTCACCTAAGGCCGGCGAATCTATATCGGTCTCATAAAAAACTTTGAAGTGAGACTCGCGGTAGAAGCGATAAATCGCCGCCGTTACGATTGATTTATGCACTGGCCCAGCTTCCGAGAGATCAGCACTCCCGCATCCGAAAACAAATAAAAATATAAAACAAACGTTTCGCACCTGTCGGCTTCTGTGCCGGGCGCCAGGTCCGGGGAAATAATAAACACGGCCCGCCGCGCCGCGCCCGATCCGCCTCTGGGGATTCATGGTCCATTAAGATCCGAGAGCGTAAATCCGAATGGAGGCTGTTATAAATTTTCGATATTTTGACAAATTCAAAAGTTTCTCCGGGAGCCGTTATTCCACGTCAAATGGGGCGATTCGGGATGACACAATGCGCGCAATTCGTCTGACGCGCATTTAATCTCCAGTGGGTCGACTGATCTTCTTGCGAGAAATGTCAGGTGAATCTGCGGAGATTAAATTCTGATGTCTTTATATTCAACTGACCGAAGCTGAAGAAATGTATAACATAACATTTTGTAATGAACATTGAATAACATTGTATTTATTCAGGGCTTTTACAAAAAATAAAAATAAATAAGTCCATTTTGATATTTTTTTGGATCGCAATCCTAGGATTGGTCTGTAACAAGCACTCGCTTTCTCCACTCCTCTCTGTCACCTGCCATCCTCTTCATTTCTTAGTAAGTGCTACAGCGCACATCTCCGATTATCTGGTCTTCGTTGCTTAATCTCGGGCGGCCTCTACGATTGTTGCCTTCAACAATTCCCTCGACGATGGTAAAAAGCAGGCCCGGATGTCTTATATTATGACCTATCCAAATTGCGCGTTGTTGGGCGATTCTATTAAGGAGCCACCTCTTTTCCCCCACTCTGCTCAAAACCTCGTCGTTTCGGATATGTTCTGACCAACGGATCCTCGCCATGCGCCTGTAGCACCACATTTCAAAGGTCGCTAGCCTCCCGTTTCCATGGTCCATGTTTCGCTGCAGTACATCAGCACACTCCAGACAAGGGTTTTAGTAAAGTTTTTCCTAACCTTTAATCAATGTTGGGGGATTCAAGGATTTTGGATTTTTTGTTGAAGGCGACTCTTGCCTGTTGTATTCTGCTTATGATATCTGCCTCTGAGCCGCCATCTTGGGAAATTTTGCTACCCAAATATGTGAATTCTTTCACTTGTTTGATAGCGAAACCACTCAAAACAATATTTGTCGACACTTCTTCTCTTCCAACAACCGTGCACTTTGTTTTTGTCTTTGTTTATTGTCATGTTGTATTTATCTGCCAAAACATTTCCCGTCTTTCTCAGTGCCTCGTTGAATTATTGTTCTGACTCCGTAAGCAGTGCAATATCGCTATTTTGATATTACTGCAAAAGAAGTCAATTCCAAAGTCGATTTTTTTTACTGGTTATGCTAGATGACTCCCTCGAGAGTGCTTTGATATAATCTATAAATAATAATATAAGTCTTGTGAACGTCAAATGCATTAAATTTGACATTAAATAAAAAATGTACATTAAATGAATGAAGACTTCAAACAAAATGTCTAGAGATTCTTAAAAAAGCGTGTTTGCTTCAACATAAATATCGAGGCATACAAATATCAAAAAATTTGAAGACAGACGACCGATGATTGATATGAAATGAGGGTTATAAAACCCAAGGCAGAAATATCCAACTGAGGTGTTTCTGAAATAAATATAAAAAACCTGCCATAATTCCAGGAAATTTCTTTGGAATCTACAAAACCTATATCTTATTGGAAAAAAGTTTTAGAAACAATTGCCACCTCAGTTTTCTTTTTACTTATTTTTTTTGCAAAAAGTTGAATTATGAATTGTAAAAAAATCATCCGCTTCAATGCTACCCAAACAAAATGTTAAAATCTTGTAAAATAAGTATATTTTCAATTTTTGCGGGGTTTTTATCATTTTTTTGACTTGTATTAAATCGAATGAATTTTTCACAGTCGATATTGGTTATTGTAATGATAGTTCAACTTTTTGCAAAAAAATAATTCAGAAATATTGAATAAAAATTAGGTCATGGTTGATTGAACATTTTCGATACATTTTAAAGTTGTTGCTACTACCTATGAGACAATCTATACATATATATATATATTCATGTGGAAAATAACACCCTGTTAATTTTAAAATTTTTTTCAACCCAGATTTAATAAATATGTTATTTTTTATTAAAAATTTACTATTATTAAGTATCAACAATCTTTAAGAAAATGGGCTTATTTTGGATAAAACACTGATGTCCAAATACACAGGCAATAGTTTAATAATGATATAAGGGTTAAAGTACGCTTTAAAAGTGTTAAAGACGTTTGTTATTGGGATAGTGCGCTGAGTTTTAAATGATAATGTATTGTTGTTCTTGTACCCAGTATTTTGTTAGTGTCTCATCAAAAATAAAATAGCGATTGAAGTGAATACCCCCCAATCAAATCACTAAATGCAATGCGCGTCATATTTGCCGTGTACGTCATACCTATTCTTCTCCTTATCACGTCATATTCCAAAGCACACACTTGGACGCACCCCATAATCCGCCGCTGTAAAACGTCTGTGTTTATTTCTTCGAGTGACGTAAAATTAAACCTGTCTTAGCTGAGATCTCATCCCTCCCGCCAGAAGACAAATGTTTCAAGTTAAATTTCTGGGAACGAATCAGACAATCAGGCTGTTTATTCTACCCTTCCAGGGACCTGCTTGTTATTCCGATGTGGAATTAAGGAAAACAATGATAAAGGTAATCGGGGAACATTACCTGCTCGCTGCTGTCGACGTCTAACAGGAACAGATGAAACGTTCAAGAATGATTTTAAAAACTAAAAGTTTCATATTGAAGACAATTTGAAGACAATCAAAAACTTTGATCTGCCGCTGCACAAGCCCTGCTTTTTATACGAAACACGTTGGTTTTTAGAATCTTCGAAAACATTCTTAAATTTCTAACGATTCTTAGAATTTTCCAGTGCCTCCAGTTGATTTCAGATTGTTGTTCTAAAGCATTTTATAGTGTTATCTGATAGGGCCCAATTCAATCTGGATAAATCAATATAAAACAAATCAAATTGAAAACAATTGTTGAATATTGCATTTTTACTTTTTTTATTTAAAAAAAAAATCCTTGTTTACAAATAAAGCTACTTAATACTAATTTAATAATAACAATATAAGATAAATTACACATTTATTTGTTGTTGTTAAATTTGTGGATTATGCCACTCTACTAGGCTACGCCTGTCCCAGAGTGGCGTTATAGAACACAATTAAAATATTTTTTTAAATTCGTCAGTAATATTTATTTTCATAAGATAGGAATTATGCATCTACAAAGTATCAAGTGCAATGTTAGTGGTAAGATTAGTGAATCATAAGTCCAAGTGTAAATATGTGTAGAATAATTGTTTAATGTAAAAAGGGTTAAAGTTTAGTTAAAGATTATTTTTTATTTTCCTTAATTAATTAATTTATTTATATAGGTATATATTTTTATTTATAGACATTGTTATGCAATTACAGTAAGTAAGTTTTCAGTTGCTGTTCTACCTTTGGAGGTAGAACAGCAACAACAGCAACAGCAGTAGCCAGTTGTTTGCTAAAGCTTTCATTTTATTTATTGAGTATATTCTGATTTTCGGGAAGTCTGTTTTAAATATGTTAAATATTTTAGGCCCTATGTATGAGTAATTTTTCTGTCCATGTTTTGTCTTGGTTTTTGGTATTTCGTCAAGGTTTCGTAATGCTTGTCTAGTATTATGTGAATGCGAGTTACTGGTTGCTGTTAGGTGGTTTGTGTTTTTGATGTAGAAGATGAGAGTAGACTTAACGAACAGCTGTCTAACGTCCAGTACATTAAATTCTCTGAATAGTCTGTCTGATTGGTATATAATTGGTTTCTTATTAATGACTCGGAGCAAGGTTTTTTGTGCCGTTATAGTTTTAATGTGGTTTTGTAAGTACCTCCCCAACTTTGAATCGCATAGTTTAAAAATGACTGGGCAAGAGCATTATATATAGTTTTGAGTTGCCGTTTATTAAAAATATTACGTATGCATTTAAATAGATAGATGACTTTTAGAAGTTTTCCCGATAATAGTTCAATGTGAAGTTTCCAGTTTAGGTGCCTGTCTATTATGATTCCCAAGTATTTCACACTATCTGCATTTTCCAAGGGGGTGCAACCACAGTTTTGGTATTGGCAATTATGCATAGTCAATTTTAAATCGCTAGATGGCTGCCCTCTTTTATCTATGCTGAATGTCAAATACTTAGTTTTTTGAGATTGACTGTTAGCAAATTATTTCCCAGTCAGTGTTGTACTATGTTGCAACCCAGTTCAGCTGCTTTGAAAACAAGATCTCATGTTGAAGCGTGAAACAGGAGTATTGTATCGTCTGCAAAAGTAACTACTTTCCCCCCCGTTGTTAGCTTGCATAAATCGTTTATGTATAGGAGGAATTTCTTTGTACATATTCGAATTTTGCCAGTTTCTAATTCGAATGTTGTTAATATTCCGATTATTAAATTTGACGACAAAAAAACAAACAGACAAGTGAAACTACATGAAAGCGTGTAATAATTATACATTATTTGTAATTCCATACTTACAAAAGGTTTAAATTTTTTAATTAATTAGGGTTTAAATGACTCAATACGCGTTTAATAAAATCGCTTTCTTATTCTTACAAATTGTCTTGTAAAATTTGTTAATCTTTATGATTTTGGAAAAATGGAATAATAGGTACCACGAATTGCAAAAATATAGTCCTGTAGAGCACTTTATATGGATAGAAATACAATTATAATATATTTTGTGATACATTTTCGTGGATACGATAAGCTTAAGACCTGCAAGAAATTTACGTAAGTGGCTATAAAAAGATTTCACTTTAAAAACGTTTGTCGTTTTGAAAGGTTAAGGTAATAATACGTTGGAAACAGTTCCTCCCCTCCCCAGCCGGAGGCAGTACACGGGGTAGGAGGTGGGATGCTGTTGGCATAAGAAGATTACTTTACCTTTCTTACCCTTTGAATTGATATACTCATTATGCGTGTCACTTGTTTTGAGGCTTTCCAAATCCACCTTTAAAGCCGTAATCTGTGCTTGTACCGACGTAGGCACTACCCGGACTTGTTCGCGGGAGGGGATGCTTTACGATGAATTTACTGCGAAGGGAAATATGTTTATCATATTCGCAAGTAGGAAGGAGATTTGTGTGTATGATTTGGGTGTTTATTTCTATGAATTAAAAATGATGATGAATATTTTTTATTCCACTAAGGTTGTTAATTTAAATAATAGTCATATTGTTCGTAGCAGGCGCACTCAGCGAGATTGAAGTATGAATTTTAAGTAAACTTATTATATTGGGGAAAAAGTATTTAAATACTCATGTAACAAAATATTATGAAATATTAAAATCTGAATGGTATGGTAATTATTGTGATATGAATATTGCGAGACATAGTTTTATTTCGATTTTCTTTCAAAGTATATGCTTAGAAAAAAGACATGCTTCAATGTTCTCACTGGTTCATAATATATATTCATCCGAACGCACAGATTTTGGTCTTGGAATCCATGAGCTTTATAACTATACGATAAGTTGAAAATATTTTGCATAGTAAAGTCAATTTAAGAGTTCTTTTTTAGATTTTTATCTATTCTTATACAACTAACTACGTAACTGTCTATATGTTTTTCAATTTAAATCGCTCAAATTCTCAATTGGTATACAACATTATATTTATATGCTTTTAATTTCACGTTTTTTACACGATAATCCGTACAGGGTTATCGATGAGCTTTTATCTATTTCATATAAATAAATATCATAAATAGTCATTCCATACATTCTTGTCAAAAGGCTATGATCTGTTTTTTATCGATAAAACAAACGAATAAACCATGTTAATCAAACATTTATATATTAAATAATATAACCCAACATTTATTGATTTATTATTCTAGTATATTATGGATTTGTTATATTTATGAGTACTTATTAGAAATATAAGAAATGTAGTGAAATGTAGTAATTCACTGTTTTAAATGTAAGTTTAAAAAGATAAATTAAGTTGTACAATTCAATTATTTTTTTAAAATCTATATTTTTGAATAGTTTTATTCCATATCCGTGTAATAATTTTAAGTAATTAATGAACATGTTTTTAAATGGCAAAATAATACATAAAATAAGATTCCTTGCTCAATTCAACATATTTTTATTGCTAGCGTACTAGGTAACAATGGATTATCCATTATTATTTTTAATTAAATTAAACTATTTGAGTAGCTTGTTGGTCTTGTGGTTAGGACTCTCGCCTCGTGATTCAAAGATCGCGGGTTCGAACCTCACTCCGGACCAGCAATTTAGTCCTATTTTCATAACACAAGCATTTAGCTTAGTTTGTAAATATTAAGAATATTTATGTGACACGTATTCCGTGTTCGCATCTCTATTTTTTTAAAATACTATCGAGTAAAATTTAATTCTAAATAGATTAATCTTTTTTGCCGTAGTAGATTTATGTACCCTTAAAATTTTTTCTATTAAATAAACAAAAAAAATAATTTAGTTAGGATTAATTAATTAATAAAGCATTAGATAAACTAGAATACTTAATTTTTAACGTTGTCGTATATATACTTCTTAAAAATATACACGTGCATATTCGTACTGCGAATCATTGTTGAATTCATATTCACTGCCGTAATAACATCAAACCGCGCAAAATAATTTTACGTTCACTTTTATGACAACTGTCGCGAAGGTGTGGGTGGAGTGTAGAATAAGAGAAGTGTAAGAAGAAAATAGAGGGTTTCAGAGCTGAGACAAGACTTGGAAGAAGTTTTATTTGGACTGGAGGTGAGGCTTCCTGCGTTGTTCAAAGTTTGCGCCGATCTTTATGGTCTTTTTGTTTGAAAGTTGGTTTTTCCTGAATGCTACACCAGAATTATGGTGATCGTATTGTAGAAAAGCAACAAACCACTGGATTGGTGCACAATATACTATTTTATCTGTGCACAATGGCTTTACTGGATTGTTATTTAAGAAAAATTATTGTTAAATATAGAATTAACAAAAAATCAATGATGCATACATATGGCAAGGATCATAGATTTTTCTAGCGTAGTCTCTTAAAATATTTGTAATAATACTGATAATGCAACAGATACCTATGAAAAAATTGATTATGTGTGGATGTTCTTAATTGGAATTTATGAACGTTGCGTTGTGTAAAGTGATCACTTGTGTCAGTTCATATAGATCGTAAGCCCTGTGGCCGCCCTGTAAATATTGCCGCCCTGTAAATGCTTCCCATATAAATGGCTCCATCTCTAATACATATCTACCAAAATACAAAAAACAAGTTAAGTTGCCAAAAAAAATACAGGGTTTAATAGAGCTAATCCACAATACTTTACAGCTAGATTTTTACCTATTTTAAGAGATGATAATGTTCAAGCAATAATACCAAAATTTATAAAATTGACAAAGTTAAAATATTGCATTTTATCAATATTTCTGACTTATCTTCTGTAAAAAGATGTGATATGATAAAAATGACCAAGATTTAGTATTTAAAATTCATTTATTTAAATACAAGCTGTTTTAATACAAATACATCGGTAAAAAAAAAAATTTAATTTCTACAAGGACTTAATCAATTTATTTATTTATCGAAATAATTTTTATTATTCGATTTAAGTTACTTTAATGATGGTCCAACATTTTACATGTAAGATGTTGTAAACTAGCTGTAATATTATAATTTTACAATTACAGTAAATACTTATTATTTATCGTTATATTATGTTATTCGGTTCATGCATCCCTGCTTTGAACAAACAATTATTTGCGAAATCGAGGTCACGCGCTATTTCATGTCCCGAATGCAGAACGGATGTAATGAATAAGCACACCATAACACGTAGT
Source organism: Agrypnia vestita (assembly GCA_016648135.1). Taxonomy (NCBI): domain Eukaryota; kingdom Metazoa; phylum Arthropoda; class Insecta; order Trichoptera; family Phryganeidae; genus Agrypnia; species Agrypnia vestita. Next base: position 67,785 of record JADDOH010024340.1, on the reverse strand, counting down.
GTGCAATTCCTAAATGAACTGAGCAATCATGTCGATGTATTTAATGATAGCATTGAAAGCATCAAGCAGCGGATCGCCTCGATATAGGTACTCACTCCAAGGTATAACTTGCATTGTAAATGGAGCAATCAATAATAATAACTTGCCTCAAAAATATGAGAGGCAAGTTATTGTTGTGCGAATTACAAAATTAGGTTAAAATTGCATAGAAGATTCTAGAAACATTAAGAGTGAATAAAATAACAGTGCTCCAATTAAATTCGTGTCCAGTGATATTGCGCAAATAACAAAACTTTTATTAATTATTAATGTTTCATTTGTCTTCCTCAGCCATGATCCCGAGACAATACAAAATCCCACAAAACCACATAATATTAATGGGGTGACATCCGCTAGATGTCGCCCTATCTCGTTCAAATACAAACCTGCTACGGCAGCCCGCACTATAATATTTTTAATGATTAACGACAAACCATAATAACATTCCATTTTTGCCTTAACACAGATCAGTTACTAAGAGGAATATCTTTATTTCCATTTCCAAGCAGTGATATTACAGCGATTTGAATCAATTTTAATTCAATACTAAATCGCTACTTATTTTACGATACATTGAATCACAACATTAAAATGCAGCACCTTGGAAAGATAGAGAATCTTTGTTTTCAAACATCTAAATTATATATCATGCACCTGTCACCTTTTCGTATACCTACACATATTTAAGTATAACATGATATATGCTAAAATTTAAAAAGCGTAAAGACATCACGCGTTCAAGCAAACAAATTTAGTGTGATGTACAATACTCCGTCTCTCTCGTACGTAACATATTGAAATGGAAAAAAATAATTAAACGTGAAGTTAAAGGTTTTCAACGTCACTTTACGTCCAGCATTGTCGCATAAATTATGTGTGCAAAGAGCGTGCTCGCAATCACGCTTGTTCCAAATATACACCATTGAACATTCAACTTGTCCACTCAATGTGGTCCATCCGATACGCCGGATTTAATTTTAATATGAAACACACCAAATAAATATATAATTAGATTTTTTTTATTAATTTATAAAGTAAACATGTTGAAATTAATTATGATCTTGATCAAATGACCACCGCGCCTATGTTGGCATACCCTGATCCATTTCATAAAATTTTTGAAGATTGTTTTTCGAGGCAGTTCGCTCACATTTAGCAATAACGCGTTGTATTACTGTTAGTTCAGAAGTTGTTTGTGATTTTCTATCATAGACAGTGGGTTTACAAAACCTGAAAGGAAAAAATTGCATCAAGACATATAAGGATGGAGGTGAAGGTCTTTAGTGAGAATTCTTTGCAAACTGGTTCTGTTAATGTTCAATTATTGAGGACGACAAACTATTGGTGTTCCTGGATACTCAACGATACTTTCACTGACGATTGCAGTATTTCCAGCTGACCGCTTTGCCGCCGCCGTGGGATCTCGTCTTTTATTTTCTATTATTTTGTTATTTTGGGTTCCTTTTACTTTTGATGTTATTTTCCTTGCATATAATTATGTATTTTGTTTTTTCTTTAATAAAGACATATCTTGAGGCGGGGACAGTGAATGGTTTTGTTCGAGCGGCCGTGCCACTTCGCAATGGTTATACGACAGATGCGGAGCAGCACGGTTCTGCTTGTTAGTTGAAAAAAACATGTCAACCTGGAGACGATTGAGTAGGACCGATATGGAAGCTTTTGCTCTTAGAACGGTCCTGGGTAAGCGGTGGGTACCATTCACTGACCGCACCGGATAAAGACGCAACTGTTTAAAAGAAAACCAGTTTTCTCGATTTTTTAAATTAATCTTCGAATGATGGACTCATTAATTGAAATATGTTTACCAAGAAATTTACGAACTTTTTGATTTTCAGCACAATTTTCGCCACATTTGTAAAATGTTTTAACAATAAATATTTTTTTATTATTCTTATAGCAATACATTTTTAATAACTTCAATAAAAGCAGATAACATGTGTCAAACATTGGGGTTATCAAGAATAATATAAAATAATTGTAGGATATTTAAATCCGGCGTAACCGATGGGCCACCCTATATTAAAAATATTCTTAAAGTATGCCATATTTCTAATACTATTATATAATTTTTTGTTTTATAAAATATTTTCATATCTCTTTGATATCATTTATATTCCTAATGAATATCAGTGTCATTCAATCTATTGAGAGCAAAGTATTGAGAAAAATTTACCATTCAAATAATGTGAATATTTTAGGACTATTTTTGTGAGTTTTAATTTAAGTATAAAATAGCATCTTTGTATATATAAAGTGTGAAATCTTTACTTCAACACGGCTACAGCCCAGTAAAATTTAAACTGTGTATAGCGATATACGTTTAAATATATACATATACAGAAAAAAAAATTGCATTAATAAAAAGAACACACTTTGTATAAACCACAAATTATTGATAACTCAACATGCTTCGGAGCCAACGTTCCCTTCATCAGGATACAATGTATCTATACTAAAAAACAAAAATAAATATAAGAGGTTGAATAAATAATTAGGAACTAATATATTGCTATTTACAATTAATTTTCCCTAGCTCTAGGAAAATTTATCCCTCTCGTGATTCATAGGACATAATTTTCTTGGCTCTCATTATTTTTATGTTTTATTTGGATAGCGAGATAAAAATTTTTTGAGCGAAAATTCATTTTTTACTTTTTAGTACATTTAATATAATTTTCTACTTTTTAGACTAAACGTACAAAATTACTTCGATAGAAAACTACCGCCATCATTTAATCTGATAATTGAATTAATCGGGTATCGTCATCGAGAATACGTCTGTGCGCCAAATTTCATATCGATGCGACATTGGGAAGCGGATGAAATATCGATAGAATAAGACTCCATCCAGACAAATAGGTGAAGCTTATATGAGGGTGATAAAAAAGTAAAAATAAAAAAAAACACGAAAATTAGTAATTTTCAATAATACTTTTGTATACTTTATATGTCATGTACTTTTTAAAGAGACATAACATATCTGGTCGGCGGTCCTCTTAGTTCAGTGGGTACGACACTGGCATCTCACATTGAGGGTTCCCGGTACGATTCCTGGTGAGGTCACAATTAATCTATGTGATTAACTTAAACCTAGGTGTTTCGTGATGTGTTTCATTGCTGTAATTAGCCCTCTTGGCCTGTTGAAGCGTAAATAAAATAATATTAAAAGAGTCTAATCTGTAAAAAATAATATTATAAAAATATTATATTTCGCTCTATAAGAACTGTTATATTTTAAATATGTGTCGTAACGATTCTACTCCTTATCACTGCTTTGAAAATATTATTTTTGGAGAGCCCCTGTAGGTACTCCCGTCGCGCAGCCAGCATTGTTCTCCAACAATAGTTGTCTGTACAAATGTTTCTTTGTTTGGTATCTGTGTTATTGTTTCCTTAAGCATGTGTGCCGGGGGTGTGGGGACTCTCTCATTTATCAGCCATTCAAATGGCGCTAATGTTCTCGCATGCGCCGCGAGCCAATGAAAGCTCGGGAAATCGAGCGAGATATTAGCGGATCATCTTAACGAAACGGAAATTATTCACTTGTTAGTTCCATTCAAACTTTGCTTGGGAGGCCGAGATAAGAGCCAATATTTTTTTGGGTGAAGGTTACGACCTTTTTTAATTCGTCTACTTTTATTTTCTTCTTTGGTTGTGGGGTATCTACTCGAATGGAGATATTCCCGCATTCAAATTGTTTTTTTACATATTCTATTGCAATTCGTGGATATTTGTGACAGGGTTCGAGGATATATATCCGTGGATATATATCATGATATATATCACGATATTTATGGTTGATTTTTATTTTTGATATATATCCAAAAAACTTTCTGCGGCCGTTACTAAATGGTGCTGATGTGTTTTGAAAAGTGCTACAGGTTTTTTTTATATCTGAGGGTGTTACTAGATGGCGGTAATTGTATTTTAAAGTGTTACAGTTGTTTTTTAGTTTGATTTGTTTTATATAATCCATTTTTTATTTCACACAAAGAAACAAACACCCATAACACTACATTAGTAAGAGCAACTTGTATTTAATAATTGCATATATTAGCTTTTTTCAGAATGCAATTCATTTATTTAATAAATAATAATTCATGTACAAAATAAATTTCCTAATTATTTAGAGTGTGTATCAATGAACGTGTGTATCATTCAAAAAAGGAGAAAAAAAGTTTGGATATACATCCAATATTTGATAAATATCAATAAATCCGATTTTTTGATTTTTAATATAAAAAATGGATTTTTTCGAACCCTGGTTTGCTATAAGTTCATTCAAATCTATCTAAAATTGGTTATTTCCTTTCATCAATATGACACTTTATATTCAATATCCTTTTATGTGATACGTGTAAGGAAATTTGAACGTAAACTGGTATATAACATTGGGGTAAAGAGTAAATTTTCTTTGAAATATACCTACTCATATATGGATAAGTCACATTTTGTTCTGAGAGTGTATTTTTCAATTTCAATTACATAATTATTCTACACATATTTACACTTGGACTCATGACTCACTCAACTTTCACTAACATTGCACTTGATACTTTGTAGATACATAATTACTACCTTATGAAAATAAATATTACTGACGAATTCAAAAAAATATTATAATTGTGTTCTATAACGCCACTCTGGGACAGGCGTAGCCTAGTAGAGTGGCATAATCCACAAATTTAACAAAAAAAAGTGTAATTTATCTTATATTTTATTGTTAAATTAGTATTAAGTACCTTTATTTGTAAACAAGGATTTTTTTAAATAAATAAATAAAAAAATAAATAAAAAAAAAATTTGATACGATTATGTAGGTAAGTATATAATTTTATTTAATATTAAACGTGTCTTCATGTTTCTAAGCTTATTTGTAAATACCCTTTCGTGTACAATGATTATTTTTCAATATTTAAATATCAAACTATTTTTCCGTTTGAAGACTGAAGTTTCACAAAAAGTGAGATATTTAAAAAAAAAATTGTGCATATATCAATAAAAAAATTCACACATCATCAAGGAAGCATTGAGGTATTGTGTTTTGTTGCATTATTTTTATTACGAGACACTTGTCTGCATGAATATAGTAGATAACGCATTCAAATATATTTAAAAAAATCATTAAATACGAAGTAAATTTTTAAGGCGTGCATTAACTAATAGTAAGGTTTGTGAATTTTGGCATTAAGCAAAACTTAATTATGAGTAATGAAGATATAAACAAAATGTCTTGTGTTATTTTATGAGATTCTTCTTTCCACTACGTAAAAAGGAAAGGATTGCAATTACCACAGAGGCATTCCAAATTTATCGTCCTTAGATATATTGTGGAGATTCGCCGATTGTTTTATTAAAATTTGTTTATTTAAAGTATGACAGGCTCTGTAGGAAGAAATAGAGCCTCGGTAAAGGAGGTTGCTGCAGCAGATTTCAATAATTTTGAGGGAGAAGCGGCACATGCCCGACAGCCGATGCAGCTTCAAACTAACTCTAATAGATGTCGCGCTAAGCATCGTTTTCATCCGTATTGGGAATTCTCTAAAATACACGGAATAAAATAAATTCTGTAATACCCTTTTCTAACAAAACTAATATAGATAGAAAATAAATAAGTTCATAATGATTTTATTAATTATAGAAAATATATTTATATTTAATTATCTCGCATTTGATTAAAATTAATAGTTTTTATTATTGCAGATGGTTTTTATACTGTTCAAATTAATGGGATTGAATGATACCTGCATAATTATTTTTCATAACCTACTATTTCATAACTTTAATCGTCAGAATAAACTGTTATTTAAATATTTCAGATAAATGAATATAAGTAACACCGAATGCTTGAAATTTACCTTATTTAATGCGCTTGCTTAGAGAAAACTTGTATGCTTGTGATTTTTAGGTAAAAAAAAATTGTAGGCATGATGATTTGAGAAGTGAGAAGTGCTGGTATTTGTACCTACTCGGCGCCTCCAAAATAAGTTTTATCATAAAAATATTTTGGAGGCATCTAGTATAGATCCCGGTACCCATAAAAATTAAGATAAAATACTAAGTAAAAGTGAGAGTACATAAATATGTTTAAAAAAAAAATAATGTTTGTTTTCGTCTAAATTTTTGATGGTAATCTCGCTGAATAAACATATTTTAATTTTATTAAATTATTTATTTATCTGAATTATTTGATTAATAATTTTATTAAAATTAATATAAGATAATTTAGTTTGTTTTCTTAATAGTTAAACTTTTTTGTGTTGTAGATAAATTTTCGGTCAGAGAATCATGAGAAATGGAATTTCATAAGCGATATTTGATTTTTATATTTTTGTATAAGATATTTTATTTTAAACTAAACCATTATTTTTTTTAGCTTAACATACTTCTGACTAAGGAACAATGCTATACAGGCAAGCTAAGAATATATTTGGGGCCATTTTTATCTCAAATTTTCTTATACCTAATCATGGCCTTTGTGTAGCGACACCAACTGGTGATCATATGTTAGCGTAAATACAAATACACACATAAAAAGTAATCCATAAAAACCTAGTTTTTATTATACTCCCTTTCTCATTTACCTAATAGTGGAAACTGGTTTGGCGCTTAACCTACGCGTTGGGCTTCGGTCGAGCGACGCTACGAAAGGGAGTAATAAAAAATTTCCAAAAATCCAAAATTATACTATAATCAGGTTCCGTGTCTACCAGACGCGTTGAAATATTTTCATACAACTTAGTAAGTTGTACGAAAAAGCCATTAAAAATTTGAAAAATCCAAATTTTTTTTTTTTTAACGAAAATTTGATAGATCTTTTTGATCGTCGTCACGAGTCTTCTTGCAAAGTTTCAGCACGATTGTATCACGGAAAATGGTTAAAAACCGATCCAAAGTTTTTTCGTCAAGCAACCAAGCAAGCAGACGCCACGAGTTAAAAGAAAGGAAGTAAAAGTATACAGAATTTTGAATTTCAATGTATGGTAGCACTGTCAACCCACAAAACCATGCAACCCAAAAAAGTGAGAGTTTACATAATTTTCTCGCATTTTCGAGTAACATTAATTTCAAAACTATAAAATATCTAGGAAAGGAAAGCTTATTAAAAATAACTGTCAATGCGGGTGGATGGATCTTGATGAGAGGAATCAAATAAGCAAATTTACGGAAAAACCATGCAACCCGGATTACATGCTTTTGTCATAAGACTACAGAGCAAGATCAGCGCTTCCTCACAAAACAATATTTTGGTCTGATTTTGTATGGAATTTCGCAAATGTTTGAAATATTAAATTTATCTGGAAGCATTTTTGCAAATCGTTATAATACTTATATTTCCTTAAAACACTTGAGAAATCCGCCAATTTTGAGAAATTGAATTATATTTCCGAGTAAAAAATAATGTAATCGTTTATTTAGGTAAAAATATACGCGTCAGTACCAGTTATGGATATTCTTTTTACGCATTGAGAGTAACATTTTTATTGTATCGGAAGTACATTCGTGTAGCGGGAAACAACATTAGTAGGGTATGTAGCGAAAATGCGAGACCACAAAATGCACTTGAAATTAGTGTTCAGCAATAAATTCCTAATCTTATTACAATAATTTCGTATGAATTCACGACTAAAAAAACTAAATTGCACGACTGGAGAAAGATTCGAACCTTGGACGCACGGACGGCAACACGGCAACTACATGACAAAGCCACCCCCGATTCTCACTATAAAAGCAGGGCTCATCTAAGACGCGAACCATCAATTTAAGAAAGTTTTTGCTTGCCCCAATTATTTTAAATACTCGAGGTTACGCTACTGTAAGTATGAGTTTTAATTATTTCCGTGAAACTCGTTAAAATAATCGAGAATGATCAGTGTAGATTTTTACAACTTTGAGCGTCATTATAAATAATTTTGTATTTATTTTAGTTTTTAAGTATAACTTCTACCGCGCACGAATTTTTTTAAATTTGAAATAATTTTTCAAGCCTAAATACAGACTGTCCAAAAAGACGTGGCCCCGCCTCACAAACATTGGACTGCGGTTGGCGCTAAATTGTCTTTGATTGTTGTCAATTGCCACCAATTACCTTTATCTTGACACACGCTGCGGCCGCCTATCCGGTCCCTAGGTAGCAGCCTCCCCTGACCCGCTCAATTACCTCCAATTGAACGAAACGCTTCTCTTCGTGGAATATGTTGTCCTGTCCTATGGTGGCGGCAATTAAAACTGACACATGCACCGGTCCGCACCACCTATGTACGTACCTTCGTTATTTGTATCACACATATAGGCTTAATCAAGATATATTGTAGAGATCTCACAGAGATGAAGCTATTTATATGGGAAAGTAGGTATCGAAGACTTAGGATATTTATAAAGCTTAAAACTATCTAAGTTTGGAAATCTTTTGGGTGTTTAAAGGGCTTTCGACCTATCATATGGCTGGCTTAATTGATCACTTTACACCATGTAATGTTAACAATTCCACCCACGATTGACCACCACATCTGCCAATTTTTTGTAAGTTGTATGTAAGTTATTTACACAACTCGTTCCACGTATGACTTTGCTAACGCCATCTGCGTTTGTAATATGTCGTACGTGGAACGAGTTATATAAATACCATGTAATAAATATCTTCAAATAATTTGTAATAATCCAGGGACGTATTGTGTTTTTGAAAAATTTGAACTCGTTCAAAATATTCTGAATAGTCCCTACGTAAACTAAGACATATACAAAAATCATTTTTAAAGGAGAGCTGTTTGTAGTTTAATTTCAAATATAAATATACAAAATAAACATATTTTCCACTTAAAAAATGACAGTATTTTTCTCTAAAAAAGTAGTTATTTTGAAAATGTAGATGTATTGGTACAAAAAAATCCAAAATTCATTTTTCGTACATGTCTGTGCTTACGTAGGAAATTGTCATTTTACATAAGGACACTGTAAATTAATTATATTGACTAAAAGCCACAAAATATTATTAACTTATAATTTTTAACAATTTTTATTAATTTATTAATAATTCTTCGGTTATTTGATACCAACATTCCCAAAAAGGTATTTATTTTTCCAAAATTTTTCATGTTTTTGTCTCCGCTGTAAAGTTGTGGTTATGACATTTACAAAAATATATATTTTCTGTTTAGATATGTTCATTTTACATATAGTAATAACGGTTATATGTACATTAACTTAAACTTACTGTTAGGCTCTACTGGCGGTTCTGCCCCCTACCCGGTCGGTTGAGACCGATCGTTAATGAACTGTAAAAAAAATTATCAAATGCAAATGTATATCACTTTTCATAGTAAAACAATAATTAAAATTAACACGCCTTGATCATTTGATCAACGCGGTGCAAAGTTTAAACCTCGAAATGAATAGTTACGATATAAGGTCACAGTTTTAGCATTTAATTGTAATTTTATAAGCTTATAACGTTAACACATAAATATAAATTCAATACAGTTGGTTTGTTTGAGTTTGACGCATCTTCACCGAGAAATTAATATCCACTACAGTTATTGATAGTGACATAAGCCATATAAAAAGTTTACTTGCCAGCAGAAAAATAAAATTGATATAAGTAAAAAAAAACATATTGATTTTTTTTAAATGATTTTGTTGAAGTGACTTGAATATTTACAAAAAATAAATCTGAAATATTATAAAATACAAATTTTGTTGCTAAAAAGTTGCTCATCTCCGTAGCTGCTGGCGTTATGGACAAGGTTTCATGATTTCAATATTTTCATCTCATAGTTTAGGCACGAATCTACTTGTAAAGTATTGTGGACTAGCTCTGTTATACCCTGCAAAAGTCAGTTGATGGTTGGCGCCGAACCTCATACTGGAGGATTTCCTCGCTATTCCTAACTGATAAGAAAACGACATACATGCATGCAAGCCACATGCGTAAAAGCCGTGTAATTTTTTACAATATTTATCACGATGTTCCACTAGTATGTGAAAGGGATCTCTTGATTGGAGGTGGGCCGACGGCTAGACGGAGGCTGGCAGAGGTAGATGCACCTTACTCGCTTCAACACCGGTGCCACGACTGGCTAAAAGTAATTGCCTCAATTGGGCATTTCCTCCATGTCCCGCGTAAGCTCACCATCCGTGGCAAATCTTTCAAAAAAATATCGTTAAACCATCAAATTTATAATTTGGCTCACATTAAAACTTTACCTGCATACAGGAGAATAGTACTATATCGTATGTAATTTTCGCTACGGTCGAAGTTACAACGCTCCCGATTTCGCTCACATCGACTTTATAATGAAATTAAATAAACCACACAAAAATCATGGTAATGGCCATGGTATTGACTTTACTGGAAATATAGTTTTATGCCATTAGTGTTTAAATATAGTCCGTCTTTTAAAGGTTTGTTTTTCTGATTGGCAACTCTTTTTCTGACGACAACCAGCTGATTTATGCGCAGTTTGGTTTGCCATTTTATCATTAATAGACTAACGCCAGAACAAAACTTGCAAATTGTGCAAATTTGTTTTGAAAATCATTGTATTGTATCACTTTAAATAAATAAATTTTAAATACTTGCGGCATAATCTTTACAATAACATAGTCATTAGGTACCACGATTTTTATGTGCTTTATTTTAAAATCGTAGATTTTTACGAAAACACTTGTTTAATTAGTGGAAAACGAAAAAAAATTGTGCTTTAAACATAACTATTTCTGTAAACCAAGTTGATACATCCGGCCCTAATTAAGCCCTTTATATGGAGCTCTGGGTAGTGCAAATGAAAGGAAATATATTTTTTTGCAGAATCATATAAGACCTCTCGGCGTTTGTCCTTATATCAGACTTTGCAAGGATATCTGCCTAATCAATTCTTTAAAACGGATTGTTTGAAATCAGATTTGATCTATATTAAAACACATGATTGCACCAATTGTATTGAAATATTTTTGTCGGTATCTACTTAAAATATTATTGAAATATTGTGTACCTGTCCTAAAAACTTTGAAACAGGAAATACATTTAAACTTTCGCGTCGATTTGTTGATTTACAATAAGACTCAAATGTACAAAGACCTAATTAAGATAAATTATAGAAGTCTCACTGAGACGAAACAATTTAAGTTTTTCATATAAATAGTCCTGCGAGTCTCTTCATTGTCTCAGTGAGATTTTTATAATTTATATTTATCAAATAATCATCCTCAACATATTATATATAAAAATATTGTACAAAGACCTAAAGAAATATGAAACTAGATTACAGTTAGACTATGTTTGAATTTAACATACCATCACTACCTAAAAACATGCACAGGTCAACAGTCAACATGAGCACGCCATGCTGGAGCAAGTACGCGGACCGAAGAGTGTCCGACTTCGCGCACCATCTGTTGGTGAGCGTAGGTGGGCAGTGTCGGATATGAGGTAAACGCACCTTGCCCGTCTACCGGTGGGATTATTACACCGAAGGTAATTTGCTTCAATTGAGCGCATCCTGGCATCTGGCGGCGACCGTGGACACTTGCAGGGTTGACTGAACATATTTTGAATGTGGAAAATACTTTTTTATTTGAAATTTCTATTTATTTTTATTATAAACTAGATTTTAACGGACTTTTAATTTTTGAATTTCAACTTTATATCAAGCCATTATTAATTATTAGTTACAAATGAATTCGTCAAATCCAAAAAAAAAATGTATTTGGAAATCGATCTTAAATGTAAGCTTTTGTGTGTATTATTAAATAATGAAAACATAATGAAATCAGCTATTGTTGGATTCTTGTTGCGGTTGTGGATGGACATTGGAAATTAGTATTATTAAATTTCATTTCGATAATTTACTATGTTATCACTATCAGTTTAATTATAATATTATAGTTTAATACTCTTCATTTCAAACTTAGTTCAATTCTTACCTGTCGGTGATAGATTCTGATACTCTCCAAACTTGAGTTGTACAATATAAAATAATAATGAAACTGACGTAGAGATCATATAGTTTATTTTTTTGATCCAATTTAATAATCATCATTAATAATCTCTACAATATTAACGCCAAATCCATAAATAATTGAATTTCATTTCATTACTTCATTATTCTTAGAGTAACAATTTTCAACAATATTTCATACAAGAATTAAATAGCCATATTATTATATTCATATAATGTAACTATTATGTATTAAGAGAATATTATTAGAACTGCGTGAGAGTAAGTCGGTAATTTAGAAATAATGCATTTACCCAGTTGAAATAAAAAAATACAGAATTTTTAACTATGAAAATTTGATTCTAATTTTTTTTAGTGAGATGCGAACACAGTATACGTATCGCATCAATTTTCTTCCTTTTTTTTTTAATAAAACTAAACGCTTGTACTATGAAAATAGGGGTTACTTGCAGTCGTCCTGGAATGGGACTCGAACTACCGACAACTGAAACACCAGGCGAGAGCCATAACCATTACACCAACAAGAAATATTTGGTGAATTAAGAATGATAATAATAATGATAACGAAATAAAATGCTTAAATTCATATAACATTCACACATGTATTACGGTAATTGTAATAAAAAATATGCGAATTTTTAAAAAAGTCCAAGTGCCTTCCCACTTTCATAACACATTTCATTCATTCATTTTACCCATTGAATGTCGAATGAATGAATGTGTTTTTTGTTTCGAAAAAGAATATCTGACAATTACGTATTTTTTTCGAAAACATCGACAATAACATGAAATCCTGATACACATATAAAATGTAATTTAATAAACAGTTATAATTTTCAATTCAATAACCAATCATTCGTCAGCTTTTGAATTGAGCATCTTTATGATTGGAAATGAATTCAAGATGGTTGACAATACATTTTTTATATTAATGAATTTCTAGTGAATAAATGTGTGGTCTCGCATTTTCGCTACATGCTGCTTCCCGCTACATGAACTCCCACAACATGTAACTTCCTAACTTAAATAAAAAATAAACTATGCATCATATTCAATTTGCTTACGTAATAAGTAATAAGTCAATTAATCCTGTGGCGATTTAAATGAAAAATCGTCAGGTCTATTTAATGTTCTGCGTATTAGGAAAATACACTTGGAGCATACAGATACAGATGAGCACAGATTTACGTAGTCAGCCTTGTACTTCAATTTTACCCAGAAATTGATAATGTTTCTCGGTAATTTGAGTATTCTAGTTTGACTTTGTACGTTATTAATAAATATGTTTGTCATGTCTCGGCCTATATTATGACGTCCATATTATTTCGTGAATGTAAACATATTTTTGTGAGACGAATATGAGGGACGTCATACAAACGTGTTTATTGCCCCCTGCTCGCACATGCTTACATTCATGTCAAGGTAACAAAAGAAATAATGGCGACAGTGGCGTGCCCCCGCCGTGGACTTAGGTTATGCTGATAATATCGACGCTGTTGAAGGACGACGGGATGCATTGTCACTAAATATTTTATTACAATGACAGGAAACACACTCTTTCCGAAGATTGTTTTCGAAAAAAATATAACAAATAAATTTATATTCTTAAAAAATATTAATACGAATTATTATATCTTTAGTGTAGCTAGAAAAATCTGTCTTGAGATAGGCAAAGCTTAAAAAATATCGTTAAAATTTTTGAAACTTTATTATGGTTTAATTGTTGAACGTTGCATTGCGTAAAGTGTTCACCTAAGCTAGCTCATACAGGTCTTAAACTCTGAGTAGGCGCGTGCAGTAGGAACATTGGAGCATGACTTTTTGTAAACGTATATTTTGGAAAAAAATTTGAAAGCAAATAATTATGCTACAGATTTTTATGATATATCAAAATATGAATACTATGATAACAATATAACGAAATATATGTCGTATTCCGATTTTTTTTCCAAATAATTGGTTACATAAAAGTCATGCTGCGGTGATCCCACTGCACGCCCGTGACTCTGAGCCACCCTATAAAGACTTCCATATACGTGACACCTCCATTATATATCTTAATGTATAATTATCCTTCTGTGGAAAAAATCCAGTAATTGAGTTCTCAGAACTTACGTTCAAAATATTATTTGGAATATTACTTATTGAGACTATAAAAATCGTTGACAGAATGGTTATCGCTGCGTGAACATATCTTCAACCTGATTGGCTGAAACGGTTCCTGCGTAGCCCGGGGTAGCTTCAGATCATCAAAGTATGACATGTCCGAAGTATGTATATGACTTAGCGCATTTGTATTATTTGCTGTTCTGTACAATTAATTAATATTGTATATGAAAGCTTTTTTGACTGTACAAAGTGCACGCCCCTGGATGACGAAACGTAACAGGCAACTTTGCCAATAGGCGATAGGAGAAAAGTCGTAAAAACTTCCCCCGAGTGGTGGGGGATCGTTAACAAATGACCGTAATTAATCATCTTATTTGTCGATCCGGTGCCAAACATCGTGTTGTGCTCGAGCCTCGTATATATATTCCCGTGTAAGACACGGGCATTTCATTATTATTTTTCGAAAATTTTTGAGCTATTATTTTCTGACCTATTTTGTTAATTCTGTCTTTCGTCTGGTGATGGATAAATCTGATTTGAATACGTCAGAAATTAGGATTTTTTAAAGTTATTAGTAGGAAAAATCTTCTTCTTCTTCATTTTTATAGATCTTTGCGGTCTGTTCTCCAAAGGGCAAGACCTCCTGTGGGGTGGATTCCCAGCTGTCTTTCCATCTTTTGGGAGGTCTTCCGTGAGGCTTGGTTCCGTGGGGCTGACTATGAAGTGTGATACAAGGGAGTCTGGTGCTATCCATTCTCTGAACATGACCATGACAGTCCCACCTTCGCTATCTACTCCATCGTACAATATCCTCAGCCTCACATATCTTTCTTATTCGGGTGTTCCTACGTTTAATACGTTTCAACGCTTAAACGTTGAATAATTAAGTGGCACGTATACTTATTTACATCTCTCCGCAAGGTTTAGGAGAGAGTATGGAGCGCCACATACTTCTATACCGACACAATAATTTCGCCTCCTCTACGTTTGTACATCTTCGCAAGCAAGCTCTACGATTCCAGTACAGTTGCCGGCAAACTTCTTGAAATTCTTAGGCGTAGTGGGGGAATGCGCAGAAGATAAAATTTGGCTCTCTTTGGTGGAATGGTATATGCGCAAACTTCCCCCCACTACGCCGTAAAATTTCAAGACGTTTGCCGGTTACTGTATCTAGTTAATCTTAATCTGGTCATGCCACATCTTCCGTGACCGCTCTCTCTTTCTGGCGCCGTCAACCCTCGGTTAATATATCATTCTTTCCATTCTTTCCTCATTTATTCGCTCTACATGCCCAAACTACGAGAACGACCCTTTTTTAATTTTATTCACTATGCTTAAATCAGCTTTACATTCATTCCTAGTTTGTTCATTCTTCACACTATCATACCTGAATTTGTCACACATACGTCTAAGTGATCTCATTTCCACTGCATTCAGTCTGATTTCATTAATATATAATTTATGTATTTCACACGTATAATTTATATACATTTTTTCCCTAATAAATATTTAATAGATCCAATTAATTTATTAACATCATAAATATACTCAATTAATTAATTAATTAATTTTATAGTTATATAGTATTTTGTTGTATATCTTTATTATTCTTTGTTCTAACTATATTGTTCAGCTGCTCATCTCGGCACAGGTTCTTCCTAGTGAGATGAGCGGCTCCATCTCCTGTCATGTAACAAGATGAAGATAAATAAATAAATAAAAATAAAAATAAAAAGCGGCACAATGTTTTAATCCAATATCCAAACAATTTATCGTTCTAATTTTATATGTCATCATCTTGGACTATTTGTAAATCGAAACCTTTGATAGTTTTTTATTTATTAAAACAAATTAGATGAATTACTTACAAAGATACAGAGAAAAAATCAACTTATCGAAAGAATATAATCTCTTTAGGTATTTGAAACCGGAATTTAATTTCATCAGTTTCTAACTTATTAATGAGGTATATTTTTTTTCATTTAGAAACAAAGCCTTGGAAACATAATAACATGATAAATAAAATGCGACTAGTGTCAGGGTTAACATCGACTGATTAATTAATTAATTAATTGTACGTAATTGTTATTTTGGTACAGTTTTTTTTTATTATCTAACAAATTAGACGCTTGAACGTAACTTCGTATTTTCAATGAATGTACATTTAATAAATTTAAAACAATATCAAAAATATAAAATAAAAAAAAAACATAACGAAACCACTGCAATTCAAGAATTGTAACTGATTAGCGACGAAATTTTTATTTTATACACAATGTACACACAAGAACAATTAAACTCTTATTTGATACACATAGGACACTAACTTAACTGTAACACTATATCATAATTCGCACTAATCATCATCCAAGAATCTTTCACTTGTCTGTGGAACACATTATTACGCCATTTCTAACACAGTTATCGCTACAAGAATACTCTTCGCAGCAGGTAGGTACTCTGGTACTTTAATTGTCGATCTGTCTATTTCACTGGTTTCACTTTTGTAGTAGCGATGGTGTCGCATGTTACTAAAGGAATTCATATTTTGTTTTGATATAATCTTGCGTATTCTAAATCCTGACGCTTCTTTCTAAAACATATATTGGAAATCCCCGATTATGTACAGTTCTCGTAAAAATATATAAATGTCTTCCCATGTCCCCAAGTTAACCCAGATATGTCACGGGCACTTGTATTATATTCTGGTGTTATTGAGGGCCCCATTGTGTGGTCTGTCGGCCTAGTCACTGGTCACACCCCGTCATTATTTAATTTAGCATTTTATTCCAACGACCATGACCGCGGTTCAAGGTATTGAGACGCTTTCAATGGAAGGTGTACGTCACTGGGTATTCTGGAAGATTTGATATCACCTAACCAAAATTAAAATGTAACGTAGATAATTAATCGATTGGATGGCAGAGTATGTATAAATTTTTTGTTTATTTAGAGAATTTTGTGTTTGCAAGAAATATGTAAGAAAACAGGCTCTTCTGATGGTTACATGCTTTTGAAGCATTGTCAATATTTCTTAGATGTACCTTGTTTAATTACTTTAATCCACATTTTGCATTATTTACCTACGTAATGGTCACTAAATATACTAATGTCTGATTTTGTCACAACAAAAAACAAACATTACAAGTATGAGTAGCTTGTTGGTCTTGTGGTTAGGACTCTCGCCTCTTGATCCTAAGGTCGCGGGTTGGATGGAACCTTACTCAAGTAAGTCCTATTTTCGTAGCACAAGCGCAAAGCTTAGTTTAAAAATATTATGAATATGGATGTGACACGTATTCCGTGTTCGCATCTCTATTTAAAAAAAATGTTGGTAAAGAATATACAAAATGTGTATCATTTGTAAGTACTATTATTTTAGGGCCAATTTACTCTCTAGACTATAAGGACTAATCTTAAAAACGAATAAAGTATACGCGTACTAGGGCAGCGATCATGAACTTTTTTCCGCAAGCAAGAAGAAAAATATTGCCAAGAAATGCCAAAAACAACACTCTCGACACCTTATAATAAATTGAAAACACCTAGAAACCAGTAGGACGCACGGAAATATACGAACATTTTCGATAGAATTTTTTCTCTGTATATGTCGTAGCAACAAGGCGAAGTCATAAATAGCGAGCGATTGCTGACTATATTTCGTGCGAATATAGTCAGCAAGCGAATAAAGTACCAGAGTACGCATGTGAAATATTCTCGAGTGACCATTAGTGCGAATTACGAAATTGTGCGTCAGTTATTTTTGTGACTAGTGACTTTTAAATAAATCGACTTGTGTCTGGTATATTTTCGTATATATTTTCTTGAATCTTCTGGTACATCCGCGCTGCTGGTCTACTGCTTTTTTATTCGCATCCGTTTCTAAAGATCAATCTATAGATAAAACAATCGCACAGTTTGCTTTTATTCGCTCATTTTTATGACATTTCCAAAAACACAAGACTATTCGCGCGCAATGCCGCTGATTATAGAGAATATTATTTTCTTGAATCTTCTGGTATATTTTCGTATGTTCTATCGGTTTCCAGTGATTTTTAAATTATTTTAGACTTTTGTTCATTTCTCGATTCCTTGACAAAATATTATTTATTTTCTTTTCAGAATGTTTGTTATTTTCCACATTAGTTCAGCCCTGTGGTCTAACTGCTCCGCAGCCATTAATTAATAAAAACAATAAACAAACACCTAACACACGCCATCAGTGAGTCATGCCCACATAAGATAATTATGACTAGTCGCGCCGTTAAAAGTAGCCCTTATTTACTAGTAAATTGGCGTCAATTTACCTCAATTACGGGCCCCCGGTGTTCAATTGACGTTACTTTTTTTTCCCAACAATAAAATGCATACCGCAATGGACCCCCATAACAACTCCTGCTGTACGCGGACGCGAGCGCTGATGGGATCGTGAAAGATGCATTTCTGAAATTAACGACAATTTAACTAGATATTTTATTTTATTACCATTCATTACTTAAGTATAAGATAATGATATCGATATCGATTATTCCAATATACATGACCAACCTGCCAATGGATATGCCTGTTGTAAGAGCTACTGCTGTGCTTAAAAATATCGCTCTGGACATTGATCTGTTCCATGTCTCTGAGAGGGTTTTCCCAAGCAGGATTCTCCTACACCTTATGAATGATTTTATGTACGTTTATTTAATTATATTTATTTATAACTCATTTATAATATTTATGAATTAAATTAATGTTTTTAATGTACATGTTATATAAAAAAATTAATAGATTGAATTGAATCGAATGTAAATAGAAGAATTCGAAAAATTCTAGTATGCACCAATATCATCAAATATTGGTAGGTGCTATAATATCGACAAGTGCCACATCACTATAACTCCAATAACATACAAACTCCAGTAATATTTATTTTTAGAATTATTATAGGTTCACACAAAAATTATACAGGTAAATTCATATATCTTGCATAAAATATTTATTTATTAAAAATAATAGATTCGAACACAAAATACGTATTTTACTATTTTCTCAACTAAGCTAAACGCCTGCTCTATGAAAATAGGAATTACTTGCTGGCCTCCTGGAATGGGGCTCATACCACCGAACACTGGATCACTAAACGAGAATCATAACATTGTTAATATTTATATTTATAAGTATTAATATTTATAAGTATTCACTTTGTGGTCGGACATTTTAACAAAATGTTATTTATGTTAGTATATAACCACTAAAAATTACTTTTTTGTCTACCGGTTTCAAGACGTAACCCGTCTCTTCGTCAGGACAACCACTGCACTAGCATGTAAATATCACTACACTCCACAACCATAGTATTATTTACACACCAGCGTGTTACTCTAAGTAAAGGCCTACATTTAGTAGAGAATCATAACCCTTAGACCAACAAGTTACTCGAATTAATGCAATACGAATAAGTAAATGAGCAAAAGAATGACGTAAAAAAGTTTCGATTTCCGTATAAGCGATGTTTGCATATTTTGTAGTAACATTGATTATACAGGAAGCAGTCTTAAAATGAAACATTCCGATATTTTTTAACTGCACACTACATACCATATATTTTTTTGAATTATCTTTAAGTGTTTGTATTAGAATGCGAGTGCAAATAAATATAATACATATTTCCTCGTTCAATATATGATCAAACGATCTCAGCAAACCTATCATTATTATATCTTCTAAGCTAGTGTAGGTATTACATAAAAAAGACAATATATCGAATAACCTCAAAAATCGGTTGGTACTAGTTTATTTTCATCATCATATTCATTTTCATCCCCTTATCTGAGAAGGGTTGGGAGGCATATTATATCAATCACAAGTCACGACCACAGTTTATCTCATCAATTGTTATTCACTTTACTTGATATAAATCAGGAATAATATATGTAATACGAGGTTGTGTCGTATATTTATACAATATTATACATTTTTTCGAATACACAAAAATGCAAATGCAAAAATAGATACTCATATATTACACTTCAGCCCCACCTAAAAAATGGTCGCCATTTGCAAAAGCAGTTTGGCTTAGATATATCCGCAATTCAATATTCGGAGCGTCGCATTTAATGAAGGAGAAGTGTCATATTGGTTGGACGCTGCTACAGAAGAACAATACAACGATATCTGATTTTTTTAAATTTTAATTTTTTATCATCTAAAATTTTATCTACACACATCAAAAATTTATCCACTTTAATTATTTTCTAAGCGAAAAGTGCAAATGTTTGTTTGCGCTTTACAAAATTAGTCAATAGTCAAAAATTAATATTTTAAATTTTTTTCTCAGACCAAATGTATCGTATGGTAGCGAAATAATGGTCTGAACTCTAGCAGATGGAAGCATGCTATTTAGTATGTGGGAGAAGAGTTACGCAGATAAATGGGTAATACAGATTCAGGAGGAGAAGAATATTTTACAAGTCTTGTATGACAGACCGATATCGACCTACTATGTATAGCTAGAATGTCCAAAAATAACTTCTCCGAGGTACCAACTTATAGCACTATACCAGAAAACCCAAGAAACGCAACCGTAGGGAAGACCTCAAAGAGTTATGCTCAGAGTGACGAAAGAAAACTGGATGTTCACGAGAATCGCTTGCAGCGACAGATAGCTATTACGTAAATTACTGATCGAGAAAGGTAAGACCCTCAATATATAGTAGTCACGTAATGATTAAGCAGAAAGAACTTTGCAAGATTCAGATATACGTAAGCAAAATTTCTAAAAGGTTACGATCGAAGCAAAGTCTATAGAATAAAGAAGGAGTTACCTAAGTTGTTTAGATACAAGGGAAATATAGGCGAGAAGAGAATGGTAAAAAAATATACGAGGTGAATATTGAAAGCATCCGCAAAGCACCTGGCATAATCATATAAAAAATATATTTCGAAAGAATCATCTGTAAAATATGTTCAAAAAATCGAAGAACGTGCGTGAGAAGATGTATAAAAATGGACCAAGAACGAGCGGTGTGCCAGGAACAAACCTCTTTGGCCAGGACAGATGTGTGTCTGCCTAGGAAGGAGTTCTTCTAGACAGAGAGGATAGAATGTTCCTCTCTCGCGATCCTGTTCCTGCGGGGAAACTGTAGACTTTGAATACAGAGTTGACGTTAAATGAGCAATGTTTTTCATAAAACATTGCTATTTAAAGTAATGTTTAGCCACACAAATCAAATATTTTGAAAACAAGAATTATAAAAAAATTAAGACATGCTTTAATAAGTTTCACGAGATTAATTTAATCAATAAAAAACTAGAAACTATCGGGTAGATAATCAATTACTGGAAATTTACAATGGATGAAAATATCGTAAAAATACACTAATAAATACTTTATATTATATTTGTGTTTGTATTTCTGTATTTTCTGTATATAATAAAATGAATTATATCTCATCAAAATATCAAATAACTCATGTGGCAAATAATTGAATATTTCATTGTCACAGAAAATACACAACTGCTGAAGGTTTCAGAGCTCTAGCTAGTTGGGAAGTTATTGATATTTTGATTTTTACATGTGGAGATAGACAATAAAACAGACAAATGTAGCTAAATAGAAGCGTATAAAAATTGATTACTACTATCGTACATTTGGATTCAAATTAAAAAAGCTTTACAACGACCAGTTTGTAAAACATAAGATATTTTTATTTTTCATAAAAAAGTCGTCATTGACCCTGATAGATAATCCAAGTATACTACGAGCTAAAATAAACATCTCCGCCTACATCGGCATGATAAAAACATAATTCATTTTAAAAATAATATATTTTTAAATAAACATACGAGGTTATGCACCGCCTACGCGGATCGCACTCCGTGGCGATACATTGGACCATTTTACTGTCACAAGTCTGAGTGTCTTTTAACAGTTTTTCCGAGAACCGTGTCCACCTGAAGACGACGCGACAGATAAACTGTATTGATGAGCTTTTAAGCTCAGAGCCGGGCTTTGAAAGCTTATTGGATGGGCGGCTGCGGACGCGCTCCGGTAGCGTTCCGAGTCCCAAGTGCCAGAGCTCGTCTCGATGCAGTGATTGTCACAGAAATGAATACTGTGTATTCCATCAAGGAGAAAATCATTCAGTTATTTCAGACAAAATAATTTAAAAATATATCAACAGTCCCATCCGATTTATTGATAATTACTCGATGTTTTCGGATAATGTTAGAAAAAGTTTGATTTCACTTTTTTTGAAACGAAAATTAAATCTTGTAGATTGAAAATCGCTTCTTTTGTTTAATGTACATATTTCATAAATCGTGGCTACATTTACATGTTTCATAAATCTAAATATAAATAAATCTAAATAATAAAATCTAAATATAAATCTAAATATGTACATATTTCATAAATCTAGAACATATTTCAAATAAATCGAGGAAAAAAATTAAGAAATCTTGGATAACTGAAAGCTTAGTTAACTGCATAAATAAGAGAGACGTTTTACACAAATAGTCTAAACTTAACACTCTAAATGTCGGCATACAAAACTTTTACAAAAAGTATAGAAGTATCTTATGTTTTATCTTATGTTTTATTGTTAAATTAGTATTAAGTATCTTTATTTGTAAACAAGGATTTTTTAAATAAATAAATAAATAAAAAATAAATAAAATAAAAAAATTTGTAATAGAGCGGTCAAATCCGCTAAACACTCATATTACAAAAATATTATAAAAGCAAATCGACGCAAAGAAAACATGAGAAATTATAAGAGAAATGACTTCTACACAAAATACTAGAAGCAATGATATATGTGATATGCTGATTCCAAACAAAAATCATGCTACTGAGGATAAGGCTATTACCGAAGTGCTAGATAATGTAAACGGGCATTTCACTTCGCTTGGTAAAAATTTAGCACAAAATATTTTGTCTCGTCTAAAAACTACCGAAGAAAACCTCAAAACAAATTTAAATTCAGCAAGTCCATATTCATTTTTCTTTGCTCCAACCTCCAGTCATGAAATTGCTGCAATTATTAAACATTGTAAACATTTGTAACATTGAATGTATTTTTTATTTAAAAAATTTGATTATTGATTTTTTTTTTTGTATATATCTATTATATTTGAATTACATTTGGTACTGAATTAGTTATGTAAGAACATTGTTTGGACACGTATTCCGTGTTCGCGTCTCCATTTTTCATATAAAAAAATATTAGAAAACTTTTGTAATAGCATACTAAAAATAATTTTTCATATTTAATATCATGAACTGGGATCATTCGTTTCTTCAAGAATATTATGTTTATTATTTGTGGCAGTATTAAGTAACTCCAACATTGTCATTTTGCAACACATCTGACGTTATTCACTTTAAACAGTTTTAAAATGACTCTAACGTATGCTCTTGCTTAAGAAGATGTATTCATTAATCATCACATACATGGTACAAAGGTAAATCTATTGACTCATTGGAATATACGTTATACACTCATAAACGGGATACAAGTGATTGAATTTTACTTGTTTTCTGGCTGCAACCCGTCAATAATGACGGAACATTGGTTCGCATCATTGCTAAGCCCTAGTATATACTTATAATATCTTTTTGGCGGTCCACGTAGAGGCGGCAGTTACAAAATGCATTGAGCGGCCGGCTCGAGTTTGCTGGCCCGGTTTCTTAACTCTAACTTCAAAATTTCTACATTTTTTCCTATATAAAATACATTTAAGGTGTTTAAATATTAATAATTATTCTGAATTTTCTAACCATTTTTTGGCTATGGATCATTCTTTTGATATTAATAAGGATTTACAAATTTTACATACAAATTATACAGAATCACAGTTTGATAAATTAGAAAATTTGGAAAAAAGAAAAAGTGTTAAAAGTAAATTGTATATGTATTATAAATAACCAGGTCATTTTTACAAATAGTTATCTTTTAAATTTATTTTTATGTTAAGTAGGTACTTTATTACTGTTCGTTTTCCTTATATAACTTTTTGATAATTCGATTATCTATACTTCAATTTTTAAATTTAATTTTGTACATTTGTTATCCTGATGAAGAAGCCATTGGCTTTGAAACATGTTGAATTTTTTTCAGTAAAAAAGTGCGTGTACAAAGTTAATTTCTATAAATTATAAAAATAAAACTGTTAAGCCAGCAGGCTACTTTATTTAAAGGTTCAAGTCTTGGTAAAGTAATATCTTATCGCGTTGTCTTTTTGTGTTGAAATACGAAGTGATGCATCATTGGACGGAAGTATTCGATTGTCCCGTGTCTTATCCCGTGAGAATGTTTAGCCAAACGTTGGACTGGTGATGATGAGGGGCATCTCTCCGGTCGATCGATCCGGCGGCATCTTCAGAACAGACAGCGGCGTCTCATTAACGAGGCCAGCAAAGAGTTTCGCGCTTTGTGGCGCGTGAAGCAGCGGCGCGCCCACGCCCGCTTTACTGCGGGTCGTAAATACGGCCATCGGAAATTAAACTACAGCTCAGACGCCCGACTGCGACTGTCAACGAGCGTCATTCGAGTAATAACACCTTCGGCGGTCATACACAGCGGTGTCCCTTATCGGCTCGCTTCGTTTTCTCCTTGCACCCCTTATCCTATTGGGCCGGGGTCCCTGCACCGCATAAAAGGTTCCAACTTTTACTATCTTGGGCTTCGCTCTCCACGTCGGCCCAATTTAGTTTTTTTATTTATATCTTTATTTAGTTAATGATACGTAATTTTTTATCATTAGCTAATATTATAAACATTATATATGTACACATATTAAATAATATTTCTCTTCATACATTTTCCATTGTTATATGCCGTTTATATTCTTGTTTAAACATATCGATTCTGCTCAGCTTCCTCACACCTTCCGGCAGGCTATTATACTAATTTATTCCCTTGTAATAAATGCAGTTTTGTGTGTTTGTCTTTTTTCTATTTGGAATACTTATTTTGTTTGTATTATGTCTATGTATCTCTATGTTACATTTGATCTTATTTTTAAAATACTTTGGCATTTTGTCATTTAATATTTTGTGAATGAATATCATTGTATTTAATTTTAATCCTTGTTTTATATTAATCCAATTTAAATTTGAGAGCATCAATATATTAATTACCCCACCAATGTCGTACGTTTCTGCATTTGGATGATGATTTCCATTTGTATACAATAATTTTGCCATGGTGCCTGTTGGGTCGTGTGGCACAGCGGATAACGCGTCTGACTACGGATCAAAGGATTCCAGTTTCGAATCCTGGCAGAATCGAATTTTTTTTTTACGGTCGAGAATATTTTATTTGTTGAAATTTTAATTGCAATTTTGTTTTTTTTTAAATGTTGTATAAAAGTAATCAACACTGCGAGAAGAGAAGAGAGTAGGAACCTACCTATCGAACTGTGGTTTATACCGCTCTGACTTATTAATCGGTTAGAAATACTGAATAAATACTTTGTCTTAATTATATCTAAACTACCCGCAATTAAAAGTGGAAATTTGCCAGATACAATTGGCCGCGAAGCGGCTGACGTAGGCATAGGTAAATAATTGCGTTTGCTGCACAGCAAATACAACTGGCCGCGAAGCGGCCACAATAGCGAAAATGGAAATTTGCCAGATATAATTTGCCGCGAAGCGGCTGACGTAGGCATAGGTAAACAATTGCAGCAAACACAATTGGCCGCGCAGCGGCCATCCCTGGCCGCGAAGCTGCCAAAATAGCCGCCCGCAGGGCCTAGCAGTAAGCAATCGGTGAAGCCGATTGCTTTCCTGCTAGTCTTTTTAATTTTGGAATATCTGTTGCAAACTTGCTTCGCAACAGCCCTCCAGCTATTTCCGCCAGCTCCTCCTAGGTCGGCTCCTTGGTATTCTGCCTTCTGGTCTTGCTTGGAATAACTGCTTTGGCAGTCTATCTGCCGACAATCGCAAGATATGTCCCACCAACCGTAACTGATTTCTCGATAAACATCAAGAAGTGTTCTACTTCGAGATATTCTCTTATTTAGGTATTTCTGATTCTGTCCCTTATGGTAACTCCTACTATTCCTCGTGGAAATCCCATCTCGGCAGCCTATAGCCTTAAGCGGGTTCTTTCGGTCAAGATCCAGTGTTCCTGGCCCCAGATTTTTTTAATAAAATCATCCCTTTAGGTACTACAACATTCAAATTAAATATAATACAGCATTGGTGTCTTTGCGTCCGTCCTGATGAAGATACGGTGGTATCGAAATCAGTAGACGTAGAGTTACTAGTTGAGTGGTTAATGCAAATTTATTTAATTAATTAAAATTAATAATTATGCCCAACCACAAAGTTAACGCTATAAATATCAAAAATAAATACTTATTATTGAGGAACCGACATATAAAAGTAGCGTCATTTTTGACGGGCTACAGCTAGTCACATCCATCATTGTGTTCACAGTCATAGGTACTTTCCATTAACTGATATCTTTTAATCGGTACTATTAACAGTCAGGTTTATGTATCTTTTTTATCTCTTAACCATCATAAACAGGCTTATGTTTAAATTAATATATATATTTTTTTCGTTATTCTTTTGCTTTGTAGTAATGTGCTATAATTTTTATATACCAGTCGCCAATAACACAGTGCTTTCGTCATCTGGTAGAATTAACTATCCATTGAAATATCCTACTCAGTAACAAGTGCTACAATCAACTTAACGACTACAATAAAACGCTGCAAGAATTGGCAAACCTAACAAACACCGTACAGGCAAAAAATAAAAACGTCACTTCGTGCGGCAGACATAGTTCTCGTCTAGCTTGAGAGATTAATGGCCAATTTGTGTCTCATTTGGTAGTGACAGTTATATATATATTTTGTTTGAAATTTTAACAAGATTGATAATTAAAGACGTACCGACTCGTATCTAAAATACTTCAAGGACCTATTTCGACCAAGATAATTGTATAATATTTTCACGAGATGATAGAATCAGAAGGAATTACGCGTTATCGTAATCTATCGCATGGTCTACACGTATCCGGAATCAACTAGGATATTCTCATAAACGATAATAAATCAAGGAAGTACCTACTGGCGGGCGAGAAGTTTTCTGGTGCGGATCTGAGCGATTTAAATAACGTGCATCAGTGTATGAGAGACTAGTCAGAAGTGATAATGCAGCGAAAATAAGTAGTGCGAATTACGAAATTGGATAATTAGTGTGTGAAATATTCTAGAAACATTTAGAGTGAATATAAGAATAGTGCTCCAATTAAATTCGTGTCCAGTGACAGTATGAAATAAAATTTTAAATAGTTTTAAAAGTTTCATTTGCCTCCCATAGTCACGGTCCTATGGCAATATTTATACACCAGTTGGTATTATATTAGGTCCTTACATATGAAATTGGCGTTTTGCCGTACTGTCAAATTTGATCTCAAATATCTTCTCTTTGGTTAGGAATTCCAAATCCAAATTTATACAGCTATTTACTCATGTATTTGTGTTTTGAAAATTATAATTCATTTGTTTTTTCCTCGATTGTTTTTTTCTTTGCGTCATTCAGTTTACAAAATGAAAAACTCGAAATATCGCGTTATTTACGAGTACGAGTTCCACGTGACACCAGTGCTGCAGAAACGGCTCGAAGGATTAATGATGTGTATGGCGACGGTGCCAGAAAAGAAAACACAGTGCGTTTTTGGTTCCAACGTTTTCGTTCTGGAAATTTCGACCTGCAGAACAAGCCCCGTGGACGGCCGGAGACCAAAGTTGATAATGAAGAATTGAAGGCTATTGTGGAAGCGGATCCATCGCAAACCACATCCGAGTTAGCTGCAGGCTGCGGTGTTAGTGATAAAACTGTTTTAATCCACTTGAAGCAAATTGGTAAGGTGAAAAAGCTTGAAAGGTGGGTACCTCACGAATTGAGTGAAGCAAATCAAAAAACGCGCGTTGACTGCTGCGTTGCATTACTCAACCGGCACAATAATGAAGGGATTTTAAATCGAATCATTACCTGTGATGAAAAGTGGATCCTGTACGATAATTGGAAGCGCTCATCGCAATGGCTGAACCTTGCCGAACCAGCCAAACCATGCCCCAAGCGAAAATTGACTCCAAAAAAGTTACTTGTGAGCGTTTGGTGGACTAGTGCTGGTGTCGTTCACTACAGCTTTCTTAAATCTAGCCAGACGATTACGGCAGATGTCTATTGTCAGCAACTGCAAACCATGATGGAAAAGCTAGCTGCTAAACAACCGAGGCTGGTTAATCGCTCTAGGCCACTGCTGCTTCATGATAACGCTAGACCACACACTGCACAACAGACGGCTACCAAATTAGAGGAGCTTCAATTGGAATGTCTAAGACATCCACCGTACTCTCCGGACCTTGCCCCAACAGATTACCATTTTTTTCGAAATTTGGATAACTTCTTGCAAAGGAAAAAATTCAACTCCGATGGGGCAGTCCAAACCGCCTTCAAAGATTTTATTGATTCCCGTCCGAATGGTTTTTTTTTAGTAAAGGGATCGATGAACTACCTATGAGATGGCAAAAGTGCATAGATAGCAATGGTACATACTTTGATTAAATAGATATATTATAATAAAAAAAAATCGGTTTTATGTTCCTCCCATACTAAACGCCAATTTCATATGTAAGGACCTAATATTTGAACACGAAGTGTTGCAGAAATAATTTGCTTTAGAATATTTATTATTTTCCGCGGATTGATATTTGCATCTATAAACTTTAGATACATATTGTCTCTTCTTTTTTAAGTGAAACTTCTTTGGATACGTAAGGGTAAATTCGAAAGGTTACCATCACACTGATTAGCGATACTTTCTCCCAGTACAGAAAATGACACCCATAATATTAGCTTTGAATACGGTAACCAAAATACATCGAAAACTCCGATCGTTTTCTGTTATAATTTTACGAGTATTTTCTGCATCAAAAAAATTAAGTACTTACACGAAATGTTTTTTTTAGTTTTTAAGTCATCAAAAACAAATAATTTTTAGCTTGAAATCGAAATTTTCACATTGAATCTTTGCCCTTTTTAAGTAAATCGATATTTTTCGATATATTTAGTTAACTCACATGATATGTGTAACTCCTAAAGAATTTTACAAAAAATTTTTTTTTTTCGAAAAAATAATTAATTGGGATAGTAAAGCATATTTTTTTATTTATTTCAAAGGTTCCCTATTCAAACAAGAGTGGTTACTGCAATACCCGTTTATTTTAAAGTCTGTTTGAGACAAAGCCTATGTCTCATCCATTTAGTAATATTTTTTAATAAAAAGTATGAATAGGAACATGATTAAACATACAATTTTCATAGTTAAAATTTTTGCTGTCGTCACATTGATTGGAGTGGATCTTTTCATAAATATGATCAGGTGAAGCACTTTTGGTAATAGAAAACGGGATATATACAGTTTTTTCTGCATTTAAAGACAAAAAGTTTATAATTAATTCAGTATCGTCAGCATATGATACATTTTCTCCTTTTAAAAATAATTTGAACATGTTGTTAACATAAATATAAATATTCAATAATAATGGAAAACGATTCATTTTAATTGAAATGATGATCAAATCATGTCTTAACCGGGTCGGGTGCTGGAGCGCAGATCTGCGCTCCCTAGACACGTTTGTGAATTTGGCCTATTTTACCTGCGTTTATGAGTTTTCAAAGCTTATCATTGATTATATCTCAATTTTTTTAATGAATGAACGAGTTCTATTTGTCAAGTAACCTCATTTGCCACACAAACCAGCCAAAAAATCATTTCAAATGTCGTCTTCGAACCGCGCATTAATTGTGTTATTTATCTGTTAAAAATTGTTATTTTTAAATTACAAAAGTTTTATATTCTTTGATATATTTAGAACGAAAATATTCAAATACAATATCTTTAGTGTTATTGCTTCCATGGTTTTATTCGATAAATATGTGCGTACATTTCTGACAGTAAATTTCGTTACCTATTTTCATAATTGATGAATAAGTAATTATTGTACAAGTAATTATAGAAATATAAGTAATTATTGAAGTCTGTATATTCAGAAATCAGAAATTGCAACTTCTTAGCGATTATTGTTGATTTTTACATATGACCATCACAAAAAACTGTCTAAAATACAGCAATCGTGCGCGAAATTGCGCGGTATACGACCGGTTAAATTTTTTAATAATGTATAGTCATCCACTTTACGTAAGTGTTGGAAGTTAGTAAAAAATCAATTACAAAATTTCACCACCACAAGCAAACAACAGACAAAGAGAGTTTAATCAAACCGTGTGAAAATCAACAATCGTGTGCAAAAATTATCGTAGAAATTACCGCAAGCGGAATATTTTACCCTATAAATTGATCATACTTCGCATATTTGATTTGAAGATCCTCTTCATCTCAGCGGAGCGGCCGGCGACGGTGACGCTTCGAAGAGACCATTACTCAGGTCGACGAATTCCCATTTTATAGCTTTTTGTCAAACGTACAGATCCATTTTAATGAGATACATATTTTTACTGTGTGTGCTGTGCTATCGGAAAAGATTTTTTGTAAAAAACAAAAAAAAATTCGAATAAAATTTATAAACGGAAAATTAAAAATTAATTTCTTAAAACAAAATCATTTTTTATCAGAAGTAAACGTAAGTGAAAACTTTCTGCTATGTCATTCAAAGTATAATGCTATATTAAAATATTTTATCTATCACATTTTTTCTAAACACAAATATGTTTCAAATTCCAAAAATATATTTGCTACAGGTGGGAAAAAACAATAAGTTTGATCGGAACATAAATGAGCGGATATATAAACAATATTTGATATTTTTTTTAATATCGTATATTTGAACACACTGCGAAAAATGAGGCGGCATCTTAGCTCAGCGGGCGTGACACTGGCTTCTCGCACCGAGGGTTCTGGGTTCGATTCCCGGTGAGGTAACAACTAATGTATGTGATTTACTGAAGCCTGGGTGTATTGTGATGTGTTTCGCTTCTGTAATTCGGCTTCTTGGCCCGTTGAAGCATTAAAAAACAGTTATACTGACAAGAACGCTGTTCTTAAATTTATTAAATAAATTTTATTTGTAAAAAAAACTCGGTGCTAGTTTTTACTTTCTTTTACACGCATGATGTGTCGTTTAAGGATGGTGACGAAAAATGAAATGATTAAGGGTAGACTGAGGATAAAATGCCCTGATTCCGCCCTGGTATACCACTCTTGCTTCCTTCACTTACATATACGAGTATATGTGGTGTATAAATGCAAAAGCGTCGGATTCACACGGAATCCATATGGATAGTAGCGCTTTGGCATCTATACGCCATTCATTCCAGTACGCTCTTCGGCTGTTGAAGCTTTAACACGGCCATTTTCTAATATTTGGTTTATCTTATCTTTCACGGATTCCCTCTATTTTTATTATCTTCAATACTTGCTTCACATATTTTCTACACTGTCATCTTCTCGTTCTAATGTTTTGCATGGCCAAATCGTTTCAGCTACCCGTTATTTAATCAATCGACTATGCTAAAAACAACCCAAAATTTGCTACAAATTTGTTTATTTTTAACTCTATTGTACATATATGTAGATAACACAAAAGTTGTCGAAATTATATTGTCTTAGGTGATACGATTCACAAATAATTCATTATTCTAGGCTAAGCTGAAGGTGACTGTCAGTTGATTTACCTTTTTAAGCAGGATTTCTTAATTATAAATAAATATTTAAACTTAATTAAAAATAAATATAAATCCGTTAGAATTTATGTCATGCATAACTCTCATTTGGGATTAGACCTGTATCGAAGTATTCAGATACGTAATGAAAAGTCTCACTCAGCTTAAAGTAAACAATGTATTTATTTTATGTGGGATAAAACCAAAACCACGTGGCGTTGACAACCTCATAATACCGCACCTTAAACTTGCCACAAAATAAGGCCTCCGAGTGTATAGTTGACTGTATTATCGCAGCCGTATTTACCTCACCGACCCCATTCACTTGCTCGGGAGGTTTGCCGAGTTGGGGTTGATCCTGAAGGCGAAAAGGGAGCAGTGCTTTGAATGAGAATTAGATTTGTACATTGTTTGAAATAAATATTTATATCTATATAGATTCTATATCGGATTATTGTATTTTTTTAAACCCCCAGTAAAAAAGTTATATATCATGATTTTAGTTATAATATTTTTTTAATAAAATAATAATAAAATAGAAAAATAATTCAGTTAATCACTTGTAGATACTGGAAAAAAAATATTTTTACAATATTGATATAATTTAACAAATAAAATTTTATTATAATTATACAATATAATATTATACAAAATTTATGTAATATTACAAATAAAATTTTGCAACAATAGTCACTATTAAAGATACTCGTAGTTTATTTGTTCATAAACGTGGAAATTTTAATGAGAAATTTCTTAAAGAAGAAAAAAATATTCCTAATCCACATCGGCTTCACCGAAATCATCTAACTATATGGGAAGGGGTAAATAAAATAATATAAATTAATCTAAATTGGCTTAGACTACCTAAAAAGCTGTTATAACGCTTTACCTAATTCGCAGAACTTTATTATAATATTTGTTTAAATTTAACTAATATTATAAAGTCAGAATTTATATTTTCAAAATTGGCCAGTCGTGATCTATCTAGTGGTTAGGAAAATTCCCCCTCCGTTATGTCCGTAGCTATCCAAAATTCTTTTGATATGTGGTGAGATTCGTATTCTTATTAACGCGACTAGACTAATATAGATCGAATTCTTACCTAACTATGGAAATAACAAACGCACGTAACTAATCCGTACTCGTCCTTCTAGAAACCGCTCTAGAATTCTACAGTTTCGCCTGTATGAGAGATAGCCGATATCGTCCACGTCCGGAGTCGGCCTAAAAGCCAATTATATGCGGAGTAGCGAAGGAATAAACGCTAGTAGCAAAACTCCCTTACATTGTACCGCCATAACTATAATACCACCGGGGTTAAAATACTGTAATATAAAACAATACAATCGTTGCCAAGCCAACGGCATACGTTAAAGATTCCGCCCGCTTTGATTATCAACTTCTCATAATAGCAGCTTAGAACAGTGTCAGCACAACCACATGCGGCACCCATTTATGACAGGTTTACAAGATACAATAGCATACGTTATATTCAAAAAACACAAGTAAGAAATCTACCAATAGCGCGTCCCACGTTGTCCGATCTGCTCAATCTGTTCATAGTACATAGTGGGGGAAGACAAACATATTTATATTCACAACAACTAGGCGCAACAGAGGCTCAGGGCAAGCTTTGTCTGACATTATCGCAGCCCGAGATTCTAAGGGAATGGAAGATACAGATTTGTAAGTGAAATTTAAGAAGTGTCTAACCACTTCTGTTCAAACGTGGATTCTAGATGCCCCCCCCCCCCTGTAGGGGGGAGGGGGATGCGGCCCCAGAGCATCGCCGCATCCGGTGGTTAACTCCTGTTTAGACATAACCTCCCACACTAAGCTGCAGACCAAGATCAAGCCGAGACTCTATTGCTCCTGCTGGAATCCCCCGAAGTCCTCGCTTCCCGGCGACAAACATATCAGGAAGAAATCCCGCGTCTGATATTAAGGTTTGTATATTATCCCGCGGGGCAGTCAAATTGACTGGTGTATAATGATGAGGATCCCACGTTGCGGCTACATGAGCCGGATTATTATGATGTTTACTGCTGATTAAAGGGCTGAATGAACTAACTGGGTGACTGGAAAAGACTCGTCCTTGAGCGCGTCAGTCAGAGCCATGTTAGCATCGCCAATTATAGTTGATGTGATTGATCCCACGGTGTAGTCTTATTGACTAGAGATATTAAATGATGGTAAAACAGCATGATTATTACAGTTGATTGTGTAATTCCTGATATGTTTCTCGCTGGCCGGGAAGGAGAACCCCGAAGGTCTCTGTATACAGCAAGTTAGAAAAGGTGGTAAATGATGAGTATGAAGGTGTTAGTAATGCCATCTCGCTGCTGAATGCGGTCCCGATCATAAAAGTTGATTGTTAAACTGCTGACAGATCTCGTTCATTAAAGCGGTCCCGAGCATAAGTATTGATTGTCGAGCTGCTACCTGCATCTTATAATTTCTCGTTCATGAGGAACGTCCTATCTCGTCCTTGAGTACGGAGTTATTACATTCACATACATTCATAACCAGAGCCCGAGCTCGTCGCACCAAGGGGCCCGAAAAGACGTGAGAGGTTCTTCCCCCTAGATCTTTGAGGGTCGCCGCTCCAGGACCTTCAGACCATCCTGTAATTCTTGGCTTTAAAACCCTGTCTTAACCGGGTAGATACAGTTAAGATGGCCCTACCTAGTCCCAAATCTAAGATGTCTCTCTAATCTAATCAGCTCCATAGCCGAGAACGCGCGCTCCGACATTCGACCCTGTCTTACCACGCGAGTAGATCTCCCTTCGTCTTCATCATAATTGAAATTCAGCCTCTCCAAATCACGGGGCGTAAAAGACGCAACGGCCTCTCGCCTCCCGATCAGAGGAGACGAATTCCCCATTCGGTTCATGTTCATTATCCCATTTATAATCCCCGCGTGCCTAACCTTAAGAGTCTAGCGCCGTTGATAAGTTCGCATTATGTTACGTTGGAAGTTAATATTGCACAACCGGACGAAATGCCTATTTTCCGCGATCATATTCAATTTGTAAAACGCAATAATATGTATTTATATATGTTAGTAAGACGTTTGAAATGCAGAATGCACGTACAATGACCTCGCTTCTATCCTAAAGATAATTAAGAAATAATTCCGACGTCACGCCCCGACAAGTACCAACTTGTTACCGCGTCCGTTGCCGTCGAATTCTGAACCCACGTAATGAAATGAATAGTGACCATGTGACAATGACAAATTATATAGCACGAACATTCCATTTGATACACATAAGAAAATAAAGAATAAATAATATTAATGGTTCTTATCTTATTTCTGTAGTTGGTCTGCTTCTGAGATGGCATCCTGATCCGAAGTAATATAACGGGTCCTCTCCAAAATTGAGCAATTACCAGCGCCTGTGTAGCCCTTCACTTCCCTTGTATATATATTTTAATATCAGCGCCTGTAGAACTGTATTAGATCCTAGAAACAAGAAAACTATTCCCTCTACGCCGAGCACATACAGGACATAAACCCCTTCAAACTAGTTCATCTACGCCGTACAGTGATATCACATGCAGACATAAACAATATAATTACAAGTATGCTTGCGTCCCGCCGACTGGACGCCTGTGTTTTCCAATAACAACTTTCCAGTCATGTATTTAACATAACGTCCTCCTTGTGTGTATGTGTGCTTCAATATCTGTCATCCAGTTAATGGTTCCCAAAATAGTGTTTTCCTTGTATATATATTTCAATATCAGCACCTGTAAACCTGTATAGGATCCTAGAAACAAGAAGACTATTCCCTCTACGCCGAGCACATGCAGAACATAAGCCCTTTCAAACTAGTTCATCTACGCCGTATAGTGATATCACAAGCAGACATAAACAATACAATTACAAGTATGCTTGCGTTCTCCCCCCACCTTGGTGGAAATATTCGCATTCGTATTCACCGAATAGTAGGCCTGATATTCGTATTCATGAAGGTAGTATTCGTTGCATCAAGGTTATTATATTTACAAGTATGTTCAAGTTCCCCCACCTTGGTGGAAATATTCGCATTCGTATTCACCGAATAGTAGGCCTGATATTCGTTTTCGTGGGAGTAGTATTCGTTGCATCAAGGTTATTATATTTACAAGTATGTTCAAGTTCCCCCCCCCACCTTGGTGGAAATATTCGCATTCGTATTCACCGAATAGTAGGCCTGATATTCGTATTCATGAAAGTAGTATTCGTTGCATCACTCTCAATAATAAAATCATATAGATAAATAATTACGGTAACTCATAAAAATATGATATTACTTATATTAAACGAACAAAACAAAACAATCTGTCATATAAGTAAATAACGTGATCACGGAACACCGAAGGTTAACTACCCCTGAACAAACCGCGAACTGCCCACAATAATGGAAAATGTTGTAGAAAACATTTCAAATATCAAATATTGAATGAATAAAAACAATGTCATATGAATAACTATCGCGATTACGGAAGGCCGAAGGTTAACCACCCCTGAACATACCGCGAACTGCCCACAATAGTGAAAAATGTTCTAGAAAACATTTCAAATATCTAATATTGAATGAATAAAACAATGTCATATGAAAAACTATCACGGCTACGGAAGACCGAAGGTTAACTACCCCTGATCTAACCGCAAACGACCCACAATAATGGAATACGTTGTAAAAAACATTTCAAATATCTAATATTGAATGAATGAAAACAATGTCATATGAATAACTATCGCAATTAAGGAAGACCGGCTGTATCTAAATTAATTATTTCTATACAATATATATAATTCGAAACACGTCTTTATATGAACTTGATAGGAACAAATCGTGTTTAAAACGATTGCCTAATGATACGCAATACAAACATGTAACGAGTTCAAATAAACCACACATTCATGTTTTAATAAAATAAATATAAAATCCAGATGCATTTTTAAAATATATTATTTGTAGGAAATTCCTCGTACGATTTGAATTTATATCACACTGACAATCGTGATATCAAAACCCCATAAATACTCCGATCCCAATCATTTCCAAAACAATACAAATCATATAGAAATCCGTGCATTCAATCGCCAGCACAGACAACACAAAATTCCTCCGCATATTTGAAAGTTACACAAGTATTAGGAAAGAACGCCCGCTGGATTATCACGCAAAACTATGAATTATTAAATCTGATGAGCGCATAGTAATATAAGGTTCCAAATACAATACACATAAAAGGCAATAGAAATAAATAATATTGGAAATGCTTATCTGTTCACTGTTCCAATTCTCCTTTGAATTATTATCAACCTCCGGCTTTTTCCTCGGTCCTGGTAAATTATCTTCCTTACTTCGGACTCTCCTCAACAAAACCTCCGCCGACCTCCAAGCTGAAAACCCAAGTGCCGCTTTCTAATTTCTATCACCTAAAAATAGTCCCTATCTCCCGCCATCTTTGATTCCAACTTGCGTGTAAAAGTCAAAGTCTAACTCCCAGAACCATTCTCATTCGTCAGATTCGGTGCTAACGGCGCATCTGTGATTGGTCCATCTCGTTAAACAAAATAACATAAAGCCTGCTTTACACGCCCGCGTGCAGAAATAATAAAGCTCGCCCGCACCTACTTATCCGGCAAATATTTAATTATAGAGTATTTAACGGGTTGTGAAGCGTCTCTTTATTATAAACTTTAGCAGATAGATATTTTCGTATAATTTTTCAGCAATGTCTATTTGAATAGGCCAATATCGTTACAATATTACTACCACTTTTTGTTGATAATATTACAATTTAATTTGGAGATTGAAAGAAATATTTTTTGTGGAAAATTTTAGACGCAGTTGTGCGCTGCATTTTACAGTCAAAACTAAAATAAATATTTTAAATAAGCAGTAATTTGTTAATTTAAATAAAAATTATGTTAAATAAATATTAACTACAAAAAGCATAATTCATTACAATGACCACAGTTTTTCGAACAAATTTATCAATCTTAATAATGTTCACAGGATTTATTTCATGCTTAGACTTACTTAAACATCGGAAACACAGTCTTCTTCAGTTTTTCTGTCTGCCACGCCATTAATAAACAAAGCTTTATGGAGAATTTTATACATTAATAATAGGGATACATATAATAATTTAGAGATTGTATGTATAAAAAAATTCACTGTATCAAGTTAATTTAATTAATATTAATGAAAAAGCCTTATATTTGATACATTCCTCCCACGCATCTGCAGTTACTTCCCCATCCATTAACTAATTTATGTTCATATTTTATTTACATATACATTTATCCTCTTAAAGATACAGCTTTATTAAGACCAATCATAATCACCATTACATAAAGTCAATACAATGGCATTTGTTTATATATTGATACTTTATTATTATAAGAATCCCCATTATATATGTTCTGTGTCAAATAATATTTCTAAGAAATATATTTAATGAATCTCTTTTTAGAATATAAAAATAAAAATATTTAAAACAAAGTACCTAGATTAATTACTGAGAAAGGTACGCATGAGGGTAGATAATTTATTACTTACGTATTGTCTGATAATACTTTTTAAGTAAGACTACTATTTTTTTTTCGTTAGAATCAGCCATCTTTTCCTTTTCATTATTATTCTCGCATCACGACAATTGCTTTCAACAATATCGATAAATGTGTCTCAAACTCACGGTTCGTTTAAATTTATTAATTTAAATTTAATGTAAATGGTTCTGGCTTAGCGGTTACCTCATAAAATTCAAAACCAGACTGCAGGTGCTCCTCATTAAATCCTTTACACCATTTAAAGTGTGGTCACTAACATTTGGCCACCGAGCTAATTGATTTATAATTTTATATTGTCTGTGCCATATTTTGCATTTGTAACTTATTTACTAACGTATTAAAAAGTACACATATGATCTTTGCTATTGAATTAACATTTTGATGCAAATTCCAGAAATACAATTTACCACGCTAAATATGCTAAAGGCAATTGAAGTGTGGCCCAAAACGTGGGTTACGGTATAAAATAATGAAATACAAATATAATACTTAATAATATACTTTAAATTAATTATAATAATAATAAATTAAAAAAAAAAAAGAGTAGCTTGTTGGTCTTGTGGTTAGGACATTCGCCTCGTGATCCAAAAGTCGCGGGTTCGAACCTCACTCCAGACTAGCAAGTTAGTCCTATTTTCATAGCACAAGCGATTAGCTTAGCTAATCTCTATTTAAAAAAAATAAAATAATAATAAATAAATAAAAAATAGCAAACTTGATATCTGGACCCACAGTTAACCGATGAACAAAGAATAATCTTGAATGCTTTTTAATGAGTGATACAAAGATTTACGAAGAACTAATGAGAGTGCAAGAGCCATAGGTGGCTTTTATCCAGCAGTCAACAATAAAGACTGATAAATTTAAAAAATACATATAATTATTTTTTCTTAAATTGTTTTAAAATTTAAAAGTAGATATTTTCAACTTTCAGCTTTATTTTTTTAGTTTATCCCACAAGGAGGAGGTTTTAGTTTTTGGAACATGGACGTCAAACACCTAGTAGATACTAAAAACATTTTTATTATAACAAGCATTCAGAAAAGAATTTCATTACATATCTCATCCAAGTAATAATATTTAAAAAAATACAAATCTTGATTTTTCATTCCACGACAATATGTCTAGGAAATTTACAATGCATAATACGATAACGATAAAAGGTTTAAAATATAAAAGGTTCTACATTCCTAATTTTGCAGGCAAACCCGGTTTGTCTGTATCCTTCTCAGGCTTCTCCGGGTAGCAGAGCCTGCTGAGTTAGTGCACCCCTATATTAAGCCCGCCATGGCAATTAACACGTCCTAATTAATTACTTCCACGGCCTACCTCCTGCTTACCTTATTGCCGTGTTCCTACGGGAAAACAATGGGGATGTCTGCAGTGTGGCTACGGGGTTTATTTTCCGCGGCAGGGGTTGCGATAATTCTATTATATTTTGAAATTTGTTTGTATTAAGACCAGAGCAAGTATGATAATGATACACTTTCCTTTTAGGTGGGGATTAATTTTGAATTTTTTTTATTTTGTGATTATACAATTTAGCGTAACGCAGATATACAGTGCATGGTATTTGTTCCTAGGAAGACGTGTTCGATTTCAAGAAATTAAAATACATCATATTTTTTTGTGAATTACTGATATTGAAGTTACTTGGTTGTGCAACATTATTATTTAAATTTTCACCGAATAAGATTTGTGCTACACACAAATTGACTTGTTTTATCACAACCATAGTTTGGAGTGTAGGTCCCAATAATTATGGTATTATTAATCATAACAGATGATGACATGATTAATTTCACTGATTGTTCAACTTTAAAACTATGGCAGTGATTAAATAACTCATGAGATATGAATAGTTTAAAGTAAAGTATAATTAAAATAAAATTGCAATTTTTATGCTTAAATCTTAATCCTTCTAAAAATCTCTGCTTAGTGAAAGAAAAAATACATAAAATAAAAAATATTATTTGGACTACAATGGCTATGAAATAGCGTTGTTCATGATTTATATTTTAATTAACTTCTGTTTTAATGGTTAAAAAATATTTGAGATGAGTGTTGAATGCAACAGGAATAGGGGGCATCCAAAAAAGACCTGGCACGATCAGATATAACAAATATTGGAGGATGGCCCTGTTAAGAGCTGCAACAACCGTAGAGCATACATAAGAAGATGTATGGATGTTTTTGAAGCAAAATGGTGTGCCAATATAGATAAATATGGTGTTCTATTCTCTGCCTATCCCTTCGGGGAAACGGCGTGATAAAATAGGAGAGTAAACTCTTAAGAGAAAAGTAGAACAAAATAAATAAAATTTTAATATAGTAACATATTAAGTTCATTAATATTTAACATAATTGAATCTTTTTTAATATTTGAGGAATCGACAGAGCAAATAATTGTATAAGCGATTGAAAAATATTTAAAAATAAAAATGTAATAATCCAATATTAAGATTATCTTCAATTTTTGTCAAGCAGTCAAGAAAAAATTAAATATTACTTACCGTTGTAATCAATATAATTTTTATATGTAATTTCCGATTTCTAAAAATTATAAATTTATAATATATAATATAATAGAATTTTTACAAACAAAAGTAAATAAATATTATAATAAATTAAAACTAACCGGGCGATCTAAAAAACTTGATATCAAATGTATTTTTTAAATTTAATATATATTTCAACGCGGAGAAGAATAATAAAACTGAACAACAGAAAGCACCCTCTTTTTTGTTTTTATAAATCAGTCGTAATTCAAAGATCTCACTACATGTGTATCCTGTGCTGGTCTTGCCCCTCCCGTGCGCCCCTGGTCAGGCAGGGGGTCGCGAGCTTTATGGCGCGTATCGGTCGCAAGCCCCCCTTTCTCCTAACAAAACAACATATCCTGCTACGCTCCTGGACAATCACCAAGACCCGCACAGTTCACAGGACTCTTTTATATTACAGGGGATTCGGGATAAATCTTCACAGGTGCATTTTTTTGGGAACAAGTAATTTCTCAACTACAATTATAGAAACAGGAATTTTGTTTTCAACCACAATCAAACGTGATTTTTTAATACCGAAGAAATATTATAAGAAGGAAATATATGTAAGCACAAACTTATTTCGTGTCAAAATCAAAAAGGTTGATTTAATTATGAAAAAAAAAAATTACCTACTTTAGTGCTGTGGGTTTTAGAATAAAGCAGTTTGCGATTGCGAATAGATGTTTATTTTTCAACTGAGAGAAGCTCTGGAAGCAAGTGAAGATGTTAAAATAAAGTTTATTTTTCTTTTTTTATATCCTTTTTCACTATTCTAATAAAGTGCTACTAATGATTACATTAAAAATATATATATAACAGTGTCCCTCGCCTTTAAACACGATAATTAAATTCTCTATTAAAGGTGGGTAAGCTTTAATATTCTCATTCAGTTGTGCAAATACATGATATGTAATTAAAACCATTATTTTCAATATAATTAAATAAATAAAATAAAAAATTTAATAAAATTAAATAAAAAATAAATAAACAAAAATAACAAGGAAATTCTGTAGGCGAGTAGTGGAGGTCCATCCGGTTATATGGCTAAAACATGTGGGCCGTTTGAGGGTTGCGAATATCAGTAATTACTATAAATTTTACGCTACTATAAAAATAAAAGTAATCTAAAGTCTCCGAATCTTGGAGATGCGATTTATCGTATAATTTCTGTATATTTTACGCAATTAAAAAAAATAATCAAAATTCTCCCACTCTCGCAACGCACGACTTGTTTTCTTAATCTTAATTATAAACCGTTTATTTATCTGGAGCAGCAAGAACTCACGAACAAAACCCTTTGGGATCCTAAAATTTACACAGTTATTTTTTTCACAGAATTTCTAGGTCAAGGCTGTAATTTATTTTCGCAACGCCATTTTAAACACGAGATATTTACTATTCTTTGATTTAAAATATTCCATCAACTGTTTAAAAAAACATAATTGTTCATTTCAAAAAAAATTGGAAAAAAGAGAGTTATATCTATTGCTTTATTTCGGTTATTTTCTTTCTTTTTTTTAATTTAAAATATAATGGAAACCTAAAATTTATGAATAACTTTTTTACATAATTCAATATAAGAAATAATAATAATATAATTTAGATACAAAGTCATTTTT
The DNA here is from genome assembly GCA_016648135.1 of Agrypnia vestita. Lineage (NCBI taxonomy): Eukaryota > Metazoa > Arthropoda > Insecta > Trichoptera > Phryganeidae > Agrypnia > Agrypnia vestita. The sequence goes on along the minus strand of JADDOH010024340.1, from coordinate 25,227 downwards.
TTATAGGCCGAGTTTTAGCATTTTTGTCACATCTGTTTTGAATTTGTCAGTGGTCAGTTATTTGGTCTGTTGTGGCAGGTCATTGTATAGTTTTAGTCCGTTGCAAATTAGTCGGGATTGTCCTGTTTTTGTTTTGGCGTGTATTATGTGATAGTTTTGAGTCACTCTAGTGTTGTGTTGGTGTTTTTCGTGTATTTTGTGTAATTTTATGTTTTCTTCTAGTATTTAGCCAATTGCTAGTCTGTGAATGATTTTAAGTGTTTCGATTTTTGTAATGCTTTCGATATTTAATTGTTGTGTTATACGGTATACAGTTTTAGTTGGTGTCCGGTATTTCAGATCATAGACCATTTTTAGTATTTTGTTTTGCTGTCGTTGGAGTCTGTTTAGGTTAGTTTTGTTTCCGGTTCCCCAGAAGGGTATCAAATATCCTATTCTATTCTTGACGTATGCCTGGTACATCAGAATTTTTACGGACATATATATTTTTCAGTAAAATAAAAAGGAGGAGTGATGGTGAAATATAAGTAACCGGGTAGTAGGCTATTTACTTTATAAAAATATTTTTGTTGTGCTTATTATCTTGTAATACAAACTCGGAAAGCAGCCGCCCCCTAGCGAGGTGGGCGAGATGACCTAAACCACCCTCGGCTTCCTCCTTACCTAGTGCGCCACGCCTGGCCGCTGCCGGAGGTGGAAGCCCAGCCCAGCATCGCAGCAGCGTCACGGGCTCGTATATTATAACTTAAATAAATAAAAGGGAAGCTTCGTCACGGTTTGTTTGCTTTGGCCAAGGAATTATTCATTTTAAATGTTTTAATATTTTTATGTAATTTCATTGTTTTTAAAATATTTTTAATCAAGATGTGTTATAGAAGTCTCGTAGAGACAAAATAATATTTTTTTAAGTAGGTATAGAAGTCTTTGGATGTTCAAAGGGATAAGGACTCATTGTACGGCTAGATCACTGTATACAGTGTAACGTTCTTCCTTTTCCGTCCACGAAAGAATACCACATTTATCAAATTTTTGGAAATTGTATATATATTTGTGTTTTACAACCCGTTTCATATATCTGTTGTAATTAACACTAGCGCGAGTGAGTAATACTAGGGCTATCTGTCATAATCAGAAATGCTCTGTTGATAATTAGTATTAAAAAAAAAGTAAAAAAAAATATTAGTATTCAAGCGATTTTGTTAATTCAATTTACAATTTATTTTATGAACTTTAAAATAATATCAATATTTAAACATAACTATAATTTTTTTTCACTGAAGTGTATTTCATTGAATCTTTTATAAACATGAAAATTTCTTTTTTAAATTGAATATATGTATTAATAAATTCGGCCCTCCCACATTCTTTTAGTTTTTTTTTTCAAATCAACTAAGCCTTTGTGCTGCATAAAAAAATAAATTAGTATTTGAAACCCTAAGACGAGTACAAAAGCCGTATCAAGGGCATAATTTAAAATATTAAATATCTTTTATTACCAAAAATTCATCAGCATGTTATGATGTTGAATATTCAGTTTTTGATAAAAAAATTGTTTGTTTACTTTTATGAGATTACTTAAGCGTACTAGAGAATGAACAAAAAAAAATTAAATTTTTCTAAGCCTATAGGGAGCATACATTTTGGCTAAGTCAGAGATTATGATCACCTTAACAGATCCTTCTTATGTTTATATTTGGTATAGTTGAGTGTCCTGATTTTAAAATAAAACTGAATTGATGCTTAAATAAGTATTTAAGAAAATATTACACTTGCAATATACTTTTTGACATTTGAATTATAAATATGTAAAATAATGAGGTATAGAAAGCAAAAAATGCATAATTATGCATTTTTTCTACACCACATTATTTTACACCTCATCATAATTTTCTCCATCTAGTAGCATTAATGATGGACATTATTTCATAGAGATTGGGTTTTTTGAATTTGCAAAAATGGCTTACATATTTTTTCAAGTTTAGATATTTTTGGCCTTGCTTCAGCAATGTAGTTTTTGTGTTTAAACCCACTTTATAAAATGATTATAAAAACCTACCTTACAAAAAAAGAGTAGCTTGTTGGTCTTGTGGTTAGGACTCTCGCCTCGTAATCCAAAGGTCGCAGGTTCGAATCTCACTCCAGACAAGCAAGTTAGTCCTATTTTCATAGCACAAGCGTTTAGCTTAATTTGAAAATAGTAAGAATATTGATGTGACATGAATTCCGTGTTCGCATCTCTATTTAAATATATATATAATATATATATATATATATATATCTATATATATAATATAGATATATATATTGTAGAATTTACTCATGGTTCCATATATGTATTAATAAATACACTCCGCTCTGTTTGCGGGGACCTCCCGTCCGGCTATGAATAACAGACTATAATATTTCGTTTATTCATTCTGCTTTCATACACGAATTCTGGACGATCCTGCGACTAAACAATTTAAGTTAATACATGGGTTTTCCCCAAGGCTTCGTATAAATGTATTAAAATAGAAATAAACGTACAGTGCCATGTTTTAAGGATACGATTTACAAAAGTTCACTATTGATATATAATATTTTCACGAAATATCCTGAAAGGACTGAAATTATCTGACTAAATAAAAGTGAATGCATCCATAAGAGCATATTTTTTTGACAATTAGAGTCTCATATCTTTTGTGTAGCTTGCTTAAGACTGACTCAATTGAAGTGAATTTAAGTCTCTCCATAAAAACACATTTTCCTGAAAATTTGAATCTCATATCTAACATGTAGCCTACTCTAGACTGACTAGAATTAAGATAAATTATAGAAGTCTCATAGATATGAAGCTATTTATATGAGAATCGTCTATGGAAGTGTTTTATATGATAGCCCAGGGCTACTACCTGTATGAGCTGGCTTAGGTGATTGCTTTACACAGTGCAACTTGTATTTTTTTATATATTTTTTTTAAATAGAGATGCGAACATGGAATAAATGTCACATCAATATTCTTACTATTTTCAAACTAAGCTAAGCGCTTGTGCTATGAAAATAGGACTAACTTGCTAGTTTGGAGTGAGGTTCGAGCCTGCGACCTTTGGATCACGAGGCGAATGTCTTAACCGCAAGACCAACAAGCTACTTAAACCATCGGAAGAACATCCACCCATTATCAATTTTTTGTAAGGTTATAATGAAATGATTTTTGTGAGAAACTTCTATAATTAAATTGTATATAAAAAAATAGTTTTTACTTATTGAAGTGGAAGTTAAAAACGAGTTATTAAGTATCCCCAATAATAATAATTTCGTTGTCCGTCCGTAACTTCCTTGCAGATTTCAAAATTGTTATTAAATAAAATGAAAACACTGACTTTATGCTTTTTTAATAAAATACTCTGAGTTAGATTTTTTTATAATATTTCAGTTGAATGAAAATCAAAACTAATCTAATAACTAATATCCATTAATCATTAATCAAAATATATATTTCTCTTTGTAACAATTTCCGTCACATACGCCATCAGATGGCCACAAATAATTATAGGGTGAAAATGATACAAAAGGTACAAAAAACTACAATTATTTAGGTAACAATGTCCGTTACTAACGCTACCAGATGGATCAAATAATAATGTGGTGTAATACAATATGAGATATAAGAAGCAAAAAAAGCAAAATTATCTCTTTGATAATGTCCATCACTGATGTTATCAAGGCGCAATTCTAGATTTCAAGCGGCCGAAATATATAATAAAATTGCGTCATTATTGACGGGCTAAAGTAAGTTTTGTATATATTTTTGAACCCTGGAGTGAAGGTATATATGTACACCACACACCGTACACAAAACAGAGTAAGGTCGGGGGAGAGGGATGGGTTGTTGAAAATAAACTTGTTCACGCATTAAACTCTTAACAATTTTATTGCACGCTCCGCAAAGGGGCCCATTGCACATAATGGCGGAAGTGGCCCCTTTCTTTCGAATTACCGAGCCCTGTTTCGAAATCGTAAAAAACAATTGCCATAAAGCAAATTAATAAAAAAAGTTGGGCTGTAACGGGTACGTGCAGAAGTTACATGGCTACACCGGCAACTTTGTTACACAACAGCATTATTTACCCCTTCCATTATAATCGCAATCAAGAATCGGCCAACTTCCATTGGCGTGACAAAAGAGTGGGCTGGTTTCAATATTTTTATGTGCTATAATTTATTAGCATTGAATAATAAAAAAATATATATACGATAAAAATAATTGACATGAAAATCTATACCTATAAAACTCAACGTCTGTCTGTCTGTTTGCCTGTCCGTCTGTTTATCTGTCTGTCTGTCTGTTCTCAATACAAATCTACACCATTTATCCGATTCGACTAAAATTTTGCATACTTATGCTTTAGGACCCGTCGAGTAACAAAGGTGATATTTCCCCCATCCCGTTTTGCCCCTTCCCCTCCCCATGATATATTTTCAATGCAAATTTGTAGCGTTCGATCGGTCGGACTCAAAATTTGGAAACATATTCTTTAGGACCCGGCGGGTTACAAATGCGACATTTCCCTCCTCCTCTTTTACCTTTTTCTCTGCCCCTTATATATCTTCAATGCAAATACGTACTGTTCGAGCGATCGGACTCAAAATTTGGAAACTTATTCTTTAGTACCCGGCAGATAACATAGGTGATGTTTCCTCCCTCCCCTATTAGTCTTTTCTCTACTCTTACTTTATGTACTCTTTAACCCCTCTAACTCATCCCCTCTTCCAGATGTATTTTCTGTACAAATCTACACCGCTTCACCTATTGGACCCAAATTTTGCGTACATATTCCTGACAGAAAAATAGGCCATATTTCTTACCTAGACATCCTATCCATCCCAGCCTTGATTTAATGGAAACGTTGTTATAATTAGAGGCTTAATGGAACCAATGTTTCACCCCAAAAATTTATTTTCAACTTAATCCTCAATCCGTGCAATGCCGGGCACAAACAGTTAATTGATCATAGAATTTTGTTTTGCATGGAAAGGAATCGCCTACGCTTTTATTTGGAGAGTGAGGCAAAATTTTCTTGGTCGAAAAGTTGTTTTTTACTTTTAAGTAGGTACATTATAATAAGTATACTTACCTAAGTGTTTTTTTAAATATATTTTTTTCATATAAAATATTTTTTTTACTTTTTAGCCTTAAAATTACCCGATGTACAAAATCTCTTCGGTAAGAAACTAGTGCCATATTTTGGTGTGCTAATTAGCTGATCCCATATAAAACTTTGATTAACTTATAATAATGGTTAGTCGATTTGTTAGTGAATCTGATAATTGATTCATGTACTATAGTCATCGAAAATACGTATGTATGCAAAACTTGTGCTTGGCTAGCGGGTGAAATATCGATTATAAGGTTATGTTTAGATACACAGACAAACAGATAAAGCTACATAATATAAGCATGATACAATAAAATAAGCACAAGATACGAGACAAAAAAATGAGACAAATATCTCATTAAATAAAATTGCTAGCAGAAGTATGAAGTAAGAAGGAAAATAATTTAAGAATAATTATTTTCATATTCCGGACATTTGAAGGTTTCAGTCAAAACCGCCACTATACAATTGAATAAATTCAGATAAATATTTTTTTTTCCTATTAATTATAAACATGTTTTGTAGTCGTGGCGGAGATTGGTTTTCATCTTCTCAAACATCAAGAAACTTTAAGAACAGGTATCTTTTGCAATATATGTTGAATGAAAAAGTTCCAGAAGAAGAATAATTCAATATAATTTAATTATTTTATTTAATTCAACAGATTATCCCGAAAGTAAAACACTTGGCGACGTCACTGTTCCCAGCGCGGCGGAATAAGCGAAGAGTTTAAAGTCGCGACCTTCGTCCGCCATGTTGTAAATTGTCAAACGAGAGCGAAGGCGGGAAAATTTGTTTTTGAATTACGATTGGTCCACGGGGCGCCATTTTCTTGGGACTTTATTATTGCCACCCACCTAAAACAAGTTTCCAACAATTGATGACAAACTACAAAGGATAAAGTGTGTACCGGGGCTGGTTGGTACGCTACGCGCTGCGGGCTGAACGGAGTTGGCTGCAGTAAAATTTAAATACAATTAGAGGACGGCCTTAATTAAGATAAATTTCTGATCCCGCTGTGATTTATTGTTTTTTGGGCAGTAGGGAAGGCTGACGAATTTATTGGCCGAAATTCGGAATCCCAAATCTTATCAATATTGCGAAAATAAATACTCATTTGGAAAAATGTTCAATGTCTATTGTGGATAGAATTTATTTATTTATCTTATTTTCACTGTTTATTTAGTTCCATGTGAATTACATAATCTGCAGTCTTTTTATTCTAAGCTTTTTGAACTCCACTTTAAACTCCTTTATATATACTGTGTTATGCAATGTTTTTGGTAAGCTATCAAAGATTTTAAGGCCTTTGTACATTAGATAATTTTGTGTATTGTTTTTCTTTTTATTTTGAAGTCTTATGCTGTCGGCACCTCTTGTGTTGTATGAATGAAAACCCTTCGGTGAAGAAAAGCTCTCGTGTATCATATGACTGCAGTATTTGACAATCATTGTTGTTCGATTAATTACTTTATTCTGATAATCTGCGGAACAAATATCGTACGACTGTAATATTTGACAATTGCATTTTTAATAATGTATTTATTATGATCATCTGTGGTACGTATCAATGAAAAAAATTCAGACAGCTAAGTATAAGTACAAACGATTTTAAAAGATAAAATCAAATGTCTTTAATATTTGAATTGCAATAGAGAAAAATAAACAGAACTAAAAATAAATTGAATTAAGAAAAAAAACATTCGTTAGAATAATTAAATATTTTTTTTATATATTAATAAAGAAAACAATATTAATATTGACAGGATTTGTTTGTAACGCTATATTTAAAAGAAAATTTGAAAAAAAAACTGATATGTTACATTGGATTAAGGTAGCAATTTCCTTTGAAATTCTAATAAAATTGATAAGTAAGTTTTTGGTTCAGAATTTATAAAAGAAATATTTTAAAAAAAAAATTAGAAAAAACGATTATAACCCGTCAAAAATGACGGAACGGTTAGTTCACGTATTTGCTAAGCCCTAGTAAATATTTATAATATCTTTTTGGTGGTCCACGGAAAGGCCAGCGAGGTATAACTTATTTTAATAATAGGGCAGGATTAAAGAATAGGGTAACTCTTATTTGAAATATAATTAAAAACAATTGGGTTTTAAAATATATACAAACCATATAGAAATACAAAGTATTATGTATATAAAATAAATTTCCAAACCAAACTTACGTGTATTTAGAATATTTGCCGATGTAGAGTATTAATTACATTCCCAGCTTTTCTGGACAGTCTATTGCGGTGTAAGCAATTGGTTAATTTTCTGGCTCTCGATCCACATTGATAATTTTTTTACTTATAAACAATTCTCCCGCAATATACTTTCTCTAGAAATGTATACTTTGCTTAAACCAGACAGACTCAACAACACTATCAGGAGATTTCACAGCTTGAATTCGATTCAAAGTAGAGCCTTCAATTGTCGGTCCGCGAGCGCGACGGAGCCTCCCAGGAAGGTGGTCACCGCCCCACCGGAAGATGGTTGAAATTAGTTTTTTCGCCAATGATGCGTGCTTCGGGTAGATATCTCGATAGTCTGTGTGGCGAGCTCTTATTATAGTGCGCTTATTATGAAATCGCGAGTAAGATACATAGTTTAATATTTTTATTAATTAAAATTGTAAGAACCCTTCCATCTCAAGGAAAGTAACAGTATGACTAGATAAAGTCGTGATGTTGTCCATAGTTCTATTAAAATTCGCCATCCATTGCTCACTCCTACGTTCCACATGACCAAACCATCTCAACGACCCTATTATTCTATTTATGTACAACCAGCTATACACTCAATCTTAATATGTTCATTCATCACTCTATCGTACAAAGATTTTCCACACATATGCCTAAACGATCGCATTTCCGCCGCGTTCAGTCTACTTTAAGAAAAGTTAGTATAAAGGATTTCAAAATAATGGTTAACGATGATATGTATCTAATTGTAACTTTTTTGAAAAATAGTAAAACAAAAAATCTGTATGCAGAATTTTTCATTTGATGACATGCAAACTTCTTCTCTGTATGGGATGGATGTTTCTAGGAACGACTAATTTCCACCTATACTGCTTTATCGTAATGACGACAACCAAGTGTGATTATTCAGGAACCCAGCCTATTGAACACCATTCTTAGCATCTAGATTTTTAGATAGAAAATAAAGCTACCACGCGTGGAGCAGTGGCTGAAACTGTGAAAACCAAATGAAAGTGAATTTAATTCTGAAGTGCAATGTTTATTTTCAGAACACTCAATAACGGCACTCGTGCCCTATTACAATAGTGCCCTATTACGTGCAAAATTGGCTAACGCGTTGCAAAGCAGCATACAAAAACATAAAAACGGCAAAAAAATCTCTAAAACGAACGCCATTCCGTGGACATGCAATTAGGAACAAAATTTTTCTATAGACTTGACGCGCGCTGTTGCGCGCTAATTTAACAAGTTATTGCACCTCGCTACAATTTTTTTAACCGAATTATTAAAAAAACAGAAAATTTGGTTTTGGGTGGATATCAAGAAAACTGGAGGGGGTAAAAAAAATCGAAAAATGGATAAAAGATGGCGCCTAGTCGATGTCTCCTGACGAATGTATTTCCCGAAGATGTCGGCGGGCTGCGTCTATCTGAGGAACTTGAAATATTTGGAATCGAGCTCTCGGTCGACAACTTTTTTTCGCGAAAAACGAAAACAACGACAATAACCGTGCATACCGACAAAGTTGTCAAAATTCGTTGTCATCGATGTTGAGTCGGCGTGCAAAATTTCAGTTCAATTGGATGACGGGAAGTGTGTTAATTTTCACTTCAAAGACATTTCCAGGTTTGATTATTCACACACGGTGGCGGCAAAACTTATATAAAAAATTCAAAAATAATTATTCGTAGTAGGTAATTAGAGTGCGCTGATAGTCTTTTCACAAGCTAAAATAACGCAGAAAATATAAATATCTTTAAAATAACATTATATGTGTAATGTGTTGAAGTTTGGGAGAGAATGCCCACCTGTCCAGAGGCTTCTTCTCGTGTTGGCATGTGACGAGTATTGTGTGAGTATCACGTGGTATATGTGAGATAAATCAGCAAAGACAGGAATGAGCGAGGTATTCAGAGCGCAAATGATACTCACGCTTAACGATGGGTCTTTATTAAGACAATTTACAGAGGTTGTTGCGCACATGAATATCACAAACGGTGGCCAGCGACAGAGCGATCGGTAGTCGGTACCTATGACGACCAGGAGCGTATTTGCCGCATCGAGCCCTGATTGGTGGATATCGCTATAAAATGTAAAGTAGGCACTAAATCTTGTCTGTCAGTAGGCAGATAGAATATACCTAGCTGTGCCCACGCGGCTTCGCACGCGTAGATTTTTAGTACACTGTTTGGATCGTCATAGAACTTTCGCGAACCTTCTAGTATGTTCTCCTTCCAGAACTTTCAAGAAATTTATTGAATGTACAGAAACCTTCTAGACACACCGACACATTCCGCCACTCAGTTTAGAACCTTATAGAACTTTCGAGAATTTTCTAGAACCTTCTCCTTCCAGAACATTCTAGAGCAGGTTTTTCCGAAACCTTCTGGACTCACCTACACAGTCGGCGCGCCTATTTTGAAACAATCTGAAGCATTTGCAGCCTTCCCATAACAAAACAATGTGCTAGAAAGCACATTTTCTTCACCCACTTCCACCCACGCACAGCCATCCCCACCAAACTCGCACATTTTCAATGGGACACCAAGGGCTATCCACCACCATAACCACCAGGGGGTGGTAGTATCTGGTTATGGAGAAAACTTGGTGGATAGGGAAACACGGGTTTCTTTTTATATATATATATTGATAAGGTTTTCCCGGGACGATCCGGGAAACGATTCTCGAGAATACATGAAGTTTTGACAATGACAAAACATGCAGTGATTTTTGTTATTGCATGATTAATTTATAATACCAATTTAATTGCAATAAAATTAACAATGTTTATAAAAAAAAACTGTATAAAATATTATATTTAAATTTTTTATCGACGCGAAACCCGTGATCCTGGGAATGATCCAGAGCTGCGAATCGAGTCCCGGGAATGAAAAAAGTCCAAGAATATCGAAACCCTAGCTGTTATACTCAAACATAATTAGTATATTATAAAACACACGAGTCGCACACCCGCCAGAGGAACGGAGTATAAGAAATAGACAAATTGATATCGGACGTACTGATTGTAAAAAAAGTCCGAATGTGTGTCGTATTTTCCTTCTGTTATTGCCGGGACTTCCCTCCATTTTTGTGCGGAAAACATAAACTTTTTGAGGATGTATATTTTTTTCTGGTTCGGCCATTATAGAGCAATGTATTTACGACAGTTTTTGTATACCTACATAAATTTTCCAGCTGCACGAGTTTTGCAATTTGTCCATTCGTCTTGCCCGGAGAGTACCGATAAAGTATCAAAGAGGTGATAGATTCTACATTTTTTTTATGAATTCACAACTGAAAAATTTCTATTCACATTTTCACTAGTGTTGTCATTTTTTTTTCATTTTAAATATGCGAAATCGTACATCGAAGATTTTTATATTTTTCTTAGAGTACCTGATTCGAATCTCTCACAATAATTTATTAAGGCTCTACGAAGAGTTTGCAGAGTGTATATATCCGGGTGCTATCATTTGAAACGATTTAGGATATCAAGCAGAAATCCGACGTTGAATTACATTGACGAAATCAGCGAAGAACATATAGAAACATTGTTCCATTCTAAAAAAAAATTGTCTAGTGAGTTATCTTCTACGATGAAGAAGAATATTTTTCCCCTGTTCAAGAATGTAATTTGTAAAATATAAATAAAAAAGTAAAACATTTTAATTATTTAGAAGAATATAAGAGATAACGGTCTTGGAAGAAAGCTATTTATGACAACAAATAATGTTTGTATGTATTATTTTTTTACAAAGAAATCTACTTTTACTATATATAATATAATACAGAGTCGTGCCAAAAGCTACAAGGGATTGCATATTATTTAAAGAAGTTCTGTTAAAATTAATTCTCTTGCAAAGCCTTTTGATAAAGTAATCTTTTTAAATGCGATGAACTTTTAGAAGACCCCAAGTAAATGAGAAATTTAAAATATTAAAAATAGGGTTTAGTTTTCACAAATTAACGTTATAAAATAAAAAAAATAGACTTAGACATGGTTCATGAAGACTTAGATTCTGTCAATTTTGAGACGTTCACAGATTTTTGGTAATATCTGCATGTAACTATAACTCTATATTTACAATAATTGTATTGTATATATTTAATGTCTGAAAAATATTCTTTTAATTTCACAATACCTTACGTGTGTGGTTTACAACCTAATTGTAAATTTATATAACGGTTATTAATTCTAGCTAAATAACGCTTATTTGTAATGTTATTTAGATCTTTTTTTAGATAGATAAATCGTATTTAATAAATGTTAGATCTTTGTGAACAGGACCACTGAACTGAAAACACCCACCTTCTCCCACACCTTTCCATAGTGCACGCTGTACTAAAATCTGTATCTATGACTTTTACACAATATTGATTGATTTTGGAACATTGATTGCCTTGACTGCTTTTGTTCTGTATGTGCCCTTTCGTGCATGATTGTTCAAAGCCTTCTGATAAGGGGGAACCAGTGCTATGTAGACTTCTACCTGAATCTGAATGAAGATAAGGTAAGGGCATGTTTTCTTTCATCACTTAATACTGACCGTTCCATAATCCTCGTCCAATCCACCTCCCAATAACTTTTCTAAATCTACAATCCGTGTAAAAACACTAAATATCTATGACTCTGGCTATAAAATTGTATTATTTTAATGATCTTTCTTGCCATATAAATAAGTAAACTCTGAATTGAGATTGAAACTCATCTCATGATTGAAGAACGGAGGCATTTTTCAACAAACCAATCTTATCCCGATCGTACGAAAAGCAATTTTTTACATAGACGGATAAGTAAGTGTTGTAAGGAAAATTACCCCAGAATTAATCACCGCCGCGTCGCGCTGAAAAACGGCTCGTCTCATTTGTTTATTTGGCCAGCCGACGGGACTATTTGGAATCCAAACAAGCCAGACACCATAAATTATTACCTGTCATTTGACAAAATAGGCCAAATGCGCGGACCACACGCCGGCCCGCGAGGAGCGCCGCGCGTGGCCACCGCGCGCTTTTTCTCACAATATAAATGCCACATAAATAAATTACAGTCATCGGTAGTGCGTACTTTCGAATACTACTTAAAATATTGTATTTTTAGACGCATACCGTACAAATTACGCAAGGAAAGTGACCTGATTTAGAATTAATAATATAAACTAGCTGCAACCCGTCACAAACGACGGTAATTTAACATGCCGGTTCCTGAAGAATAAATATTTACTTATTTATAGCCGACACCCGTGGAATAGTAATAACGACTTTTATCAAAATATTTGATATTTACCCTGCCGGCGATTGGGCGAAACGTGAAATGGTTCGCGTCTTTGCTAAGTCCTATTTTTACTGCATTTTTGGCGGTAATGCAGGCTCAGCGATGGCAATATCGCCATCGTTGCCGCCTTCGGGTAGCGCTGGCCCGGGCCCCATCTCCGGCCGTTTACTTGGTTTTTTAGCAATGTTCAAATTACGGACGTTTCAGAAGTTACGGAGACGGACGGACTAATGGATAAACAACGAAATTATTATGTTTGATTATATAAATCTCACAGAGACGAAGCTATTTATATGAGAAACTTGTATGAACATATTTTTATAAGATGGCCAAGGACTTACAACCTGTATGAGCTTGCTTATGTGATCACAATTCATAATTCATTCTCAAATTCCATCGATTGATACATAACCGGGTTGCTAGTAAGTAGGTATATCATATATCGGTGTTTTTACCAGAATTCCATCGTGCGCCGCTAGTCTTACCTGTAAGAGTACAAATTTATCTTAAATATATTATTTTTATACCTGCTTTCATTGAAGTAGGTAACAGTATTTATTTGATCAAATCATAAATAAAAATATATATTACTTAAATTAAATAATTAACCTTATTAAATAAGTGTGGAAAAATCTTTGATGTACAAATTGAACATTGTATATAGAAAAATACGACATGTTATATTACTTTAGTAAAAAAAAACACGACTTTCTTTCTTTTTATTCTAACAGCAGGATCAAAGGGTTCCGAAATCCATGAAATGTCACGCACACATCACATTCCCGTATCTGTCGTCTTTCAAAACCAAAGGAGAGGAATGATGGGACTGGATCCTCTCAGAGTCACGGCGCCCTTAGCAATTATGATTCCTTTAACATTTCTTCCTCTTTGATATCTTACGCACTCTTAACTTTCTATTCTAGTTCACACGAAGTATCAGATATAGGTACAGTATATATAGGTAGTAGCGAAGGGAAAAACTACACTTCAAAATGAAGATTACAACACATACACGTTCACCAGTTTGAAGACTACAAAGTGTACACTACAATTGTAGTAAAAACTACATGAAGTGAAGTAATTGTAGTACTACGAAATGAAGTGAAGTAAATGAAGTGAAGTAATGAAGTAATTGTAATATTAATGAAGTGAAGTAATGAAATGAAGAAATTGTACTACAATATTGTAGTACTAGTAAAGTTGATATTTTTTCCCAAATAAACGAGCTAAAAAAAAAGGTCAACGAGAAAAATATTTAAGATAAATGACGATATTTTCTCCGAAAATTTCACGTAAAAAATGCACTATTTATAGTATGTTTCTAATACTTTCGATAACTTTGAAGTGTATCTACTTTGTAGTGTTCGCTTTGAAATGAAGTGTACTATTTGAAGTATATACTTTCAATAACTTTAGTGTTTGTAGTTTGTAGTGTGCACTACACTTCAAAATGTGTGAAGTGTGCACTTCAATGTAATGTAGTACTACATTGTAGTAGTGAGTACAGAGCGGACCAATCACTAATAGGTAGGCACCTAATTTTACAAAATAAAGTTGATATTTTACTAAGAATACCTATATCCATACACATATATAAATTATTGTTAAAATAATTAACCAAAATAAATTTATGTATGTAACTAAATATCACAATTCTATAATATCCCATAAAAATTACATACTTTTGCTGTATATTTCAACCGCGAATTAAGACTGTAAGAATAGCGACGTCTAGCGTAGCGTAGGGTCTTGGTAGCGTTACTGACGTACATTATTACATAGAGATTTTTTTTTATATTTGTAGGTCATTATTATTTTATACCTCATTATTATTATTTGATGACGGATATTGTAATATAGATTATACGAATATTTTTTTATTGAATAACTCATCATTGTTTGCATTATCGGATTGCGTAAGTGACGGACATTATTACATAGAGAATTACTAATATTTTTTATTTTATACCTCATCATTGTTTGCACCATATTTATGCTTTTGCTAAAATACTTTTAAAACAAACGTGCCTTTGAAATTTTGTAAATTGTGAAATGACACTCTTTGCCAGATAATAATATTCAAACACGTTGCTATGCTATCTATCATGATCACTAGGTTAAACGAGAAGATTAGAAGCAAAAATGCCAATATTCAATTAACAAAATTTATTGATTAATGTTCCATTATCTGTGGATAATTTAAATAATGAATTGAATTTTATACTGAAAAAACTCCAATATTTGATACTGAAAAAATATTGGAGAAATTTTTTATTTATAAATAATCAAATTTCAAATTCAGTAGTTCAATCCCAAATGTGATCAACCAGATTTCTATACTAATAATAAAGTTAAAAAATGCATATTAAATAATAAGATACTGATGATTTTTTTTTTAAAACTCTAATGTTTATAATTGATTGTTATTATTTTTATATAGGAAAAACATTTAAAAATTTTGATGTAAGAGTTAAGAAACACTATTTTCATATTATGGTTTACAAATTTTTCTTACAAATTATACAGAATGACAGATTAGTAAATAAGAAATTTTGGAAATAAGAATAAGTTTCAATAGTAAATTGAATATTATAAATTAATAACGAGGTCCTTTTTATAAATAGTTGTCTTTTAAATTTGTTTTCATGTTAGTAAGTAGGTAATAGGTTATTGTTTATTTCCCATATTTAAATTTTATATTTTGGATATACTCGTTATTACATATACTCGTACTTCGAATATTGATTTTTAATTTATTAGTATACATTGTATCCTGACAAAGGGGCAATATAAAAGTGGTGAAAAGAAAGTATTTTATTAATTACATTAAAAAACTTTAGATTTACTTTTTTGTAACTGATTTTAAAACCAGAGCGAAGATTATAAATTAATATGCGTCGGCGAGCTTGCATGCGAAGATATATGAATGTGGATGAGGCGATAGTTGTATGTCAGGACAGAGGAGTGTGGCGCTCTATCCTCTCTGCCTACCCCCACTGCGAAACGGCGTAATGGTAAGTAAGTAAGTTGAAAAAATGCTTCTAAAATACACGAACGTGCTTTTGAAATTTTTAAATGACACTCTTTGCCAGATAATCAAATTCAATTACATCGCTCTGTATTCCTGTCATATGTAACGTTGCGTTTGTTCTTCTATTCTCCTCGAAAGATGGTAAGCAATATTTTTATACAATTTTCCTGGGCATGTCTGATTACTTTTATGAAGTTTTTCAGTACCATTAACTAAATCTACCTATAAATAAATAACAGATTTATTCCACATTAATTTACAATGTGTCAATCGGGAATTATTTCGCTTCAAAGTAAATTGTTTTCACGTTCAAATAATAACATCGATCACTTTGTGTTCAACATAAAATCAACGTAATGGAAAAAATATGATTAAATATTGAAAAATAATGTAAATTTGTTGACAAGTGTATTCTGCTTGAAACCGATTGAAGGCGTATTTTTAATTATATTTTACTTTCTCCAAAAATATCACAAATATAAAATATTTCATACTAAGAGAAAGCGTTCGGCTATTGTCAATTGTTTATTGTTAGGTCCCGCGGGCGGCGGTATAGTTATATGGAATTAATAGAACAAAAAAAATAACAGCTTACATTGTGTGCATTATCCCTTATATCGTTTCGTGGCATTTCTGATCACGTCCTTAACTTGTTAATGATTGATTATGCTTGCGCATTTGTGATGGCGCGAATCAAAATCTTCGATAGGGTAATGTTCACCATCGTCATCATATTTATCCCCTAATCCTGGTAGTTACTTCTAAATTTCCCTATCTTATATTGCTTCTATGTAATTCAGTCAAGACCTATTCTGTTTTCATACACTCTTTTGTTGTTGCTTCTCTCAGGTTAATTGGAGGGGCCAGCGGTCGTCTTGCTTCAAGTTTGAGTTTTCAAGACAATATTTCATGGTACTTGTTCCTCTAACACATACCCAAGCCACTTCATTTATGTTCTTCATTATATTTTTCTATATATGGAGGAGTAGAGGCTCCATGTGGCGTGCGTGCCTTAAGTTGGCACTTCTCACTCTGTCCATCAGTGTGACTCCCGCTGCCCTCCTTAGAAAATACATCTCGGCAGCCTGGATCCTTGCTTTAACTCTCTCCGTTAGGATCCAAATTTTGTGGCCATATATTAGGCTGGGCCTATTCTTAGATTTGAAAACAATGAGTTTTGTCTTGACTCATATTTTCTTATCATCACACTGTATATAGAACGTAGAACGACGGCCGTAGCTTGATTCTTCTATATTTTATATCTATCTTCCTCTAGCCTATGTTTTCCATTGGGTCCTTAAGAAAAAGTATGCAAAATTTGGGTAAAAGCTGTCAATCAGTATTGATTTTTACAGAGAATATACCAAGGGGAGAGGGTGGTGTAAAGAGGAAGGGAAAATGTGGCCCATGTTTTCCGCCGAGTCCTAAAGAACAAGTTTTAAAATTTGCTCTGTCAAATGATCTAGATTTGTATTGAAAATGTTATGGAGGAGAGTGGGTAAAGTAAAAGGGGGTAAATGTCACCTATGTTACCCACCGGGTCCTAAAAAAAATGTACGCTGAATTTGTGTCAGATCGATCAAACAGTTTAGATTTGTATAGAAAATATATCAGCGTGAAGAGATGGGGTAAAGAGGTAGGAGGAAAATGTCACCTATGTCATCTGCTGTGTCTCAAAGAATAAGTCTGCAAAACTTGGTCCAGATCGGTCGAACGGTACAGATTTTCAAGGAAAATATGTATTAGGTATGGCAGCTCATAAAATATGAAGAAAAATCAAACATTGATTTTTATATATAAGATATAAAAGACTTAATCAAAGTTAATTATAATATGCCTTTAACCTTCCAGGAAGTGCAAGAAATAAGTTAAATAAAGTTTTATCACAATTGTATGAACGCTATGGGAGCGCATAAAATACGAACCAACAAGCATGGATTTTTATATATGATATGAAGGAAGCTAGCAAGAATTCAAAATAGTGCAAAATTAAGCTGCGCCTAGATCAGTTAGGAATTTTTCAAAATAACTCACAAACTTGTAAAAGGTGTTGACTAATATATCTACGCACATTTTTTATTCTTCACAAAGTTGCAGCGTGAGACAGGGCGCCATCCATTACCGCCGAAGATTTTTATTTTCCGAATACATTTCCTCCAATAATAATTATTCTCCCTAATTATTAAAGTTTTCGCTAAAACCGTACGACACTGATTTCTTACCGCCACTCTGTTGATGTGGATATTTCAATACGAATCTTTATTTATTTACCCTGTCAGTATTTTTTCTAGACGTGTCTCCATTTTTTTCGGCTGTGACATCTTGATTTTTAAGTGAACGTTTCACCTGAGACGCGTAGGAATAGATGAAAGAATTTTTTGTAAATGTACGATTCTCTACAATTTGAATCATCGTTGAATTTTTAGTTTCTTTTTTATTAAAATAAAACACAAATTACTTTGTTTTCACCACTATATTAGATTAAAAAATCTACATGTTTCGAGAACAATGTTCTCTTCATCAGGATTATTGTGTACTAATCTTAAAAGTTGAAACAAGCAAATATGTTACGGTGAAGGAGCGGTTGAGGGGGTTGGTGAGGGGAGGGGGGGGGGTTCGAGGTGTTGATTATTATGGGTCATTTGGAATGTTAAGTGGAAAAATATTCAAAATAGGATTATGCAAAAATTTCGTCTGTGTATTTATTATATTAGACTTAATATTAACATTTTTCCTAATTTCGAGTATTTCTAAATTATTTATTTGAGGTATCTTATAGTTGAAATGTAAAAATTTTAAGCCTGTGTTAATATCAAATGTATGGTCAAATTCTATTAGATGTTTTGCGAAATCAGAATCAATATTGCTAGTTAATGCTTTGATATGTTCTTTAACCCTAGTTTCAAAATTTCTTTTTGTTTTGCCAATATAAAAATTATCGCAATCGTTACAATTAAGTCTATAAACTCCTGATTTCATGATAGGATTATCACTATCCTTGTTATTTAGTATGTATTTTTTTAATTTGTTACTCGTATAAAAGGCCGGCTGAATTGAGTTAGGAATATTTTTAGTTATTATTTTTGACAAATTGTTATCGACAAATAAAATTCTACGCCATTGTTTATTTCTATCTGTTGACTTAGGATAGATATATTGTTTAAAAATTTTTTGTTTTATCTTTTTATGTAATAAATTATCTATTAATTTAGTAGAATAACCATTATTATATGCTATTTGTTTAATAAGATTTAATTCAGATGTATAATTAAGATCAGATAAAGGGATTGTAATTAATCTATGTAACATGGAGTGAAACGCCGCAAGTTTTTGGGAAAAGGGGTGATTCGATGAATTGTGTATAACGATATCCGTGTATGTGTCTTTTCTAAAAATATTAAATTCTATTTTGTTATTTATCAAGGTTAAATTTAAATCTAAGAAATTTAAACTCTTATTCTTTCCTATTTCTAATGTGAACTGAATGTTTTTATGTAATTTATTGAGAAAATTTAAAAATATATTTAATTGTCTTTCTGTCCCTAACCATATGCAAAATATGTCGTCAACATATCTTTTCCAACAAAATACATTTTTTAATAAAAGTGCACCACTATTAAAAATTCTTTGTTCTAAATTATTAACGAAAATATCTGCAATTAAAGGGCTTGTGCTACTTCCCATCGCTAAGCCATCTTTCTGTTTAAATATTATGTTATTGAATTGAAAATAGTTTTGTTTAAATATGACATCAAATAATAATGTTAAATCATAAACTAGGTCTTTTGTCAAATTTGAAGAATTTAACAAATTAGTGATAATTGTTTTACTTTCTTCAATCGGAATGCTCGGGAATAAATTGATTACATCAAAGGATACCAATAAAGCGTGGTTTGGAATTTCTAGATCTTGTAGACAATTAACTAATTCTAAAGAATTCTTAACCGTGTATGTTGGTTGGAAAACATTAGACGTCATAATTACTTTATTAATTGCTGATGCCAATTTATAAGTTGGCGCATTACAATTAGACACTACCGGCCTAATAGGCTTGTTTAATTTATGTATTTTTAAAAGGCTGTATAGTTTTGGTATTTGTGGGTTACTTAAAATAAGATTGTTGTTGTTTTTCAAATTCACAAAAATGTCACTCTTACAACGTTTCACAGCTTCTTTAACAAATTCTTGGCACTTATTAATGAGGTTCTTCTTAATTACTTCAAAATTGGCTCCTTGTAAAAAATCCATAGTTTTTGTTACATAGTCCGCTTTGTTCATAATGATCACACTGTTTCCTTTATCTGCTTTTGTAACAATAAGGTCTTTTTCTTTCACTGTTTTCTTAATGTTCTTCACTAGTTTCAAGTTAGAATTAAATATTTGATGTTTATTGTTATTTGGTACTGTATTGTTTCTATTTATTATGACTTCTGCACATCTATAATGGTACAATTTAGGTTGTTTACTTAATGCATTATCCAAATCCACTGCTAGCATCTCTAGTTCTTTTTTATTGTTATTATTATTAGTGTTGTAATGTAAATTGTGATTAAGTCCTTTATTTAATAATTTTAACTCTTCCTCCGCAAACTCATGATTAGATAAGTTTATCACTCGATTATGAAATTTATTCTGATTATTTTAACATTTTGGCAATTCTACAATTTCTTTTGAGTTATAATTATGGCACAAATTTTTAATTTTTTTATCTAAGTCTATTTTCTTTTTGTATGCTTTTATACTTGCAATGAGTCTAACCTGATCATCAAATAAGTCCCATTCTATTGGATGTAATGCACTTGCTAATTCCATATGTAGGAATTTGAGTTGAAGTTTAATGACGTTCCGTTTCTTAAAAACATTTTGTAAATCCTCTTTTAACCAAAACACTTTTGCTTTCTTCGCCGTATATGAAGATGTTTTAAACTTTAAATTAATATAATTAGGTATCACTCGATTTTTTAAGCACATTTGTAAAAAATATATATTTAAGCATATTAATCGATATTTAATTGTCAACTTTTTGTACACTTTAGCCTTTTTTGCCGAACTCGCACATATTAACTGTTCGAAGAATATTTTTTCTTCTTCTGTATGAAGGCTTGAACTTTGTGGTGACATTATTATTAAAATAAAACACAAATTACTTTGTTTTCACTACTATATTAGATTAAAAAATCTACATGTTTCGAGAACAATGTTCTCTTCATCAGGATTATTGTGTACTAATCTTAAAAGTTGAAACAAGCAAATATGTTACGGTGAAGGAGCGGTTGAGGGGGTTGGTGAGGGGAGGGGGGGGTTCGAGGTGTTGATTATTATGGGTCATTTGGAATGGAATTTTTTACATTGTGTGAATGTATTCTTTCGCGTCATATTCACATTCCTCTTACAATCTGGGATATTCTTAAAAAAATGCATATCTTTGCACATTACGAATTTTCTTACCAAGAAAAATGGTGACAGAAATGATATTTGTTATTTATTTTGTTGAAATACATGGACGTAAAGCCTTAAAAATTACGCAATACAAATAAATAATAAATTCACAGAAAAAACATCGCAATAATGTACAGTAGGTACATAGAACAATTATACAAGTGCACAAAAAGTTTTTGAAAAATCAAATACATATTACAAAATCAGATATTAGAAGCCAATAATCACTAAATTTCAGAACATTGAGAAACTATATGCAGAAAAAAAGAAAAATGTAAACACAAAAAAGCCTTCTGAACAGTTCTAATCAAGAAAAAAAAATATATATATAAATTACATTGTGGAAAGGAAATATTCAATCAATTAACCTTTTTAATTTTGAAATTATAATATCAAAGCTGTATACACCAGTTATATTAAAAAGAAAATAATATTTAATAATCCATAATAATATGAGTAGGTCTAATTTCAACTTGTTTAAAACATAATTGCCTTTTTTAATCATTTGAATTCATTTTTAATTTTGTTTGCTTCGAAATATGTTTTCAGTAATGTCTCACTCTTGTGAATTTGATAAGAGTGAGAAAAAAAATAATTTTACTCGAATTACCTTTATGTTTGGGTAGCTAAATTGGGTAATTTAACTACCCACGTCAAAAAGCACGAAATGTTAATCAAAAAAGAGGTGAAGAAAACACTTATGAACGAGCAATGTAGCGTTGATTCGCAAAGTTTAAGAACAGAAACGTTAGTTTTAAAGATTTAGAGGGTCAAGAATACCCAGAAATGTTCGAGAACCAGTAATTGAAAGCTTTAGTGAAATAAAAAACGTGCGGACAAACAACACGTTTCATATCGAAACAACATCTTCTATATGGCTATACAAATGAAGTGGCAAGCTTAAATAAAAGTATAAAAAAATTAAATATAGAGAAATGCAAAGTAAGGAAAAAGAAAAGTTATTTAAAAAAAAATAGCACAAAAAAGTAACAAGCTGGAATAAAATATCTATAAAATATGATACAATAACAACACATATGTAAAAATAATAGACTGGCAATCAAGAATATAAATTCTTAACAAAATAAAAGTAACAAGCAAAGAGAAAATATGAGAAAATGAACTGATATGGCCGTTTTATTATATCATACATATTATATATTGGTACACAAAAAAAAACAAATAGGAATTATACTAAAAATATATGTGAATGAAAAAAATAGGTAATATGCACACGATTAGTTTTACATTTTACAAAGAGTTCAAACTCGTTCAATGTCAAGTTTGATTAATAAAGATTATTTAGTCTAAAGTTATATTAAATTTAATTTGAACGAAACAACCTAATAAAATATGAGTAATAGAATGTCAATATTGTATCTAAAACTACTAATGTATTCAAATACGCATAACATTTCACAAGGCACACCTAATAAAAATTCTTCGAAATCAATATATTTTTTCATTGCGTCCAAATCCCTTTTACCAACCCTCCTCCACCCTTCACCCCATCACTTTCACCCCCACAATAAACACAACCGATACAAGGTAAATTCACAACGTCTGTACATTTAACATACATAGCAATGACAAATAATGTAACATTCACGCGACAGACACCTTATTCATCTTATTTAATTTAAAATGCTCCTGCTAAAGAATTTTTGTAAATCTTTTGACTATGATAAAGCGGATACTCATTCAAAATCAACTTGGGTGCTGTTATATATAAATTACCTCACAAAACCAATACTTTTTTTTAAATATTGCTCGTAAAAGCGATGAATTGCTAGAATTCTTTTGAAAACGTTAATCCTAAATGTTAAATAATTTTAGATATCGCTGATTTTAAAGTGTTTTTTTTGTATAATGGATATTTTACCATACCTAGCATTATTCATATGTACCTACGTTTTGTGAGTATCTTACAAAGCTTATTTTTTCTGGATAAAGAATGATATAAAATCGCTTATCAAAATTCAGATGCCTTTGAGAATAAGTAATGTGTATTTTGGTATTACGGTTATGTCGAAAATTGCAAAATGCGCTGTAGACGCCACGAGAAAATTCCTATAATCGAAATTCCAGGAAGTAACACAATTACCTGTCTACAATACTATTTGCAAACCAGTAATAATATATGGAGCAGAGTCACGGACACGGATCCTTAAAGAACAACGGAGGCTCTTCTGGTTTGAAAATAAAATATTAAGAACAATACTGGGATCCAGACACGGTGTTGCTTTGTTGATGGAGGCTCAGAAGCAATGCAGAAATTCGGTTCCTATCACAACAACCTTTCCTAACCAGCACCATCAGATCAAGCCAACTAGCTGGATATCACAGGTATGTCGGACAAGCAGAGACATTAAAATAGTACACGAGGTTTAACCAACTAGCAAAAAGCTGCAGGTTAGATCCAGACAGCACCTCATGGACAATATATGCCTGATTTGAAGAAGCTAAGGGATAAAGAGGAAGGGAAATAGAAGGCAATGGATCGGAAGAAGTGGAAAGGCATCATCTACATATATCTCCCTCATTATATCCTACATATATTTCGCCCCTACATATATTTCCCTAATTATCTCCATCATCAGACTCAAGAGCTTCTATTAATTAAATTTAAAAAAAAATAATAATATGAGGCTAGAGCTCTATAAAAGTTTTACGATCATCAGAAGTAAGGTAATTAGTACGTAAAAAAATATAATGCATACCTTTTATGGTGAATGCAACCTGTAAATTCAGTCTTCTCCAGTCATTTCCTTCATTTCTATAGAAAGGTGTTTAGTGTACAGAAATCTGTCATTCTTGTCCTCTATGTTTTCCTTTAGCACACAAATTCGTAGAGCAGCTATAATAGGATAGCCGGTAGCGTCTTTGATCGGGATGGTTCATATAGTTGGATATTATACTCTATCTCCTTTTTCCTTTCCATTTTAAACCATCTTCTTCAGATTATCATTCTTTCTGTGGGCGTTGTATTTGAAGAATTCGACACTGAGGTAAATTGTGGATAATCTGTCTTCTTAAGCATTTAAATTTGATGAGTATTTTTTTATCATACCGGGAAATATAATATAAATGTTAAACATAGATAGCAGCCCTTATACAATAATAAAAGAATACCAAATAAAAAAAAATAAAAAATGAAATTAAACATATCAGGAAACTGTTAAGAATTTTACACTATTTTTAAATCTCGCATTATATAAACGCACCAAATCACGAGTCAGGCCCTTTACGGCATTCCGCATGCAAATACTTTCAATATATCTCCATACCTTTTTTCTCGGTAGAATATAACATATATACGTTTACACGAATGTGTCGGGCGTTTTAAGTCGCGCAATAATGTGCCTAAAAGGAAAATAAATCGGAATCCTTGAGAGATCGCACTTTTTACCCCTCCCGGAATTCTTTCGTTAAAATTTACGACGTCAACTTTTGCATCTTATTTGTCGATTAGGGTGGGCGGCCGCCTTCCCTTGTTAGGAAATTTGTCGGCCTCGCACTGTCGCCGGGGAGGGGGCCGCTTCTTTATTGTTTCGCCACCCCGGAGAGGAAAAAGACATTGGATTCTTCGCGATTTCTCGAGCATGCATCTGATGTATCGATTCCGTGAATCGGATTAATTGGAATTGTAGGCAGTCAAAACACGCGTGTTGCCGTCTTCGGAGGGAAGTTCTCGGTAGTATCTCCGCGCTAGATGCTGTGAAAAAAAAATCATTTTTAAAAAGCCTGTTTTATCGAACTGTTTCGGAAAAGAACATTTTATGTAATGGAAAACCTAGTACTACATTTTTTTTTGGTGAAAATACCTCGTATTGCGGAGTTTAAAAAATAATACTATAAGATTTCAAACAAACTTGATTATTCAATTAGTAACCTAGACTGAAAATATAATATAAAAATGTGGGTAGGTATTGGATACTAAAAATATTATAAGAATATAATTTATAAAGGAAATTAAAATTTCATGACTAATATGAAGCAAATTTAAATTTCACAAATATTTTTTTCTTTAACAAACTTACGAGTAGTATCAACTCCATTATGTAAAATTTTGTACGTAGGTATTATTCCTTATGTAAAATTATCATGCAAACAAATATATTAAATATTTTTTTTTTTTTGCTG
>JADDOH010024339.1:0-48053 GCA_016648135.1 Agrypnia vestita | reverse complement strand
TTGATAGACAGAAATAGACAGAGTTATGTGATTTTTCAATATATGTTTGAATTTAATTGAATTACTGGCAAAACGTCTAACTACTCGAATTTCTTTGCTTATCTGGGAAGCCACTGCAGTGAAGAATTGAAAAAGTAGCGGGCATAGTTTCCATGGCAAAACCTGCATAACTTCTAGTTTAGCGGGATGGAACATGCACGTAGATACCTTCCAACAGATGATGACAGTCGATAATTCAGTTAATTATTCTGTAAAAAAGGCAAAATCACTATTCTTCTCGTCTCCAATTGTCTAAAAGAACATGTCATTACCAATGTTACTCGATGGTATGTTAAGTTTGAAATTGATAAATCGAAGTAATTTATTTTGAACTCTCCATAAAATATATCTTATGTAAATTTGTCGATCTTTTATGGCATATCTTTTTCCAGTTTAATATGTTTATTTTAATATGTGTTATCTCTGTGATAATATTGAATGTGTCTTCTGTTCCTCGCTTCTTTCATAGTGTAGTGCAATGTGTAGGTACTGCACTGTCTTCTGGAAACTATTTTAACTATTTCTGGCACCCAAGAGCTTATATTGAAAGACACAGTCCAACCAGAGTATATTAAGTGTTCAGAGGAAATCATTCAATAAAAAATAAAATAAACATTAGTGTTATTCCTTCTTTATTTATTTTAAAATAAAATTGTCAAAATTGACTCTACGAACATCAAAAAATATATATTTCTTTATAATTACAAAACTCTGCGAAGAGAGAACTAATGTCTCTACGGTAATTTTATAGTACCTCCAACCTTAAGGCAAAATAAGGATAGTAAAATAATAAGTGCTCATTAAAATAATCTTGTTATGCTGAGATATTCTAATTTAACCTGTATTATTTCTCCATTATGACTTATTTTGTACTGTGGATCTCGATAATTAGTTTATCTGCTGTTCAATTGTGTTTGCCAAAAACTCGTGTATTAATAAAAAATTGTCGTAATAAAGACATTAAAAGAACTAATTGAACGAAAAAAAACTTAAATAACAAATGTGATCATCTAAAACTTAAAGTACTGTTGTGATTTTTGATTTAATAATATTTATAGAAGAAGTATAAAGCTAAAATTAAAAGTGTAAGCAAAACATATAATTGATTAAGCAAAGGTATAATGATAATGTCCTCTAACAAACGGCTTAATCTTTACTGTGAGTACGCATGTGCTTTACTAAGCTGCATTTCTGAATACAGGAATAAGAGCAATGTAAACATGAAAACGGTTTTTTTACCGTATGAGTAAACATATGATTTTTCAAGTCGACACTTCTTCTACACGAATAAGTGCACTGTGAACATGAAAAAGGTTTTTTCCCACTGTGTCTATACGAATGTATTTTAAGTGAGTATTTCCGATTACATGAATAAGTGCATGAAGAACAAAAAAAAAGTTTATTCTTACTGTGAGTATACGAATGTGATTTAAGTGAGCCTTTCGAATAACACGAGTAAGTGCATATGGAACATGAAAATGGTTTCACGCTTTCATGAGTGAGAATATGACGTTTCAAACTCTCTCTATCATAAGAGGAAAATGTGCAGTGTGCACACAAATACGGTATCTCTTCACTGTGAGTGAGCATGTGCCTCGTTAATAGGTATTTATAATAGCATGAAAAGGTGCACTGTGAACAAGAAAAGAGTTTTTCACCAGTGTGAGAAAGCGAATGAATCTTTAAGTGGCATTTCGCATTACACGAATAAGTGCACTGTGCACACGAATACAGTTTCTCACTGGTGTGGGTAAACATATGGGTTTTTAAGTTATTTTTCCTTTTACATGAAAAAGAGCATTGGGAACAAGTAAAAGGTTTTTCTTCCATATGACAGACCATGTGGTTATTCAATATTTTCTTCGTATAACTTGAATAAGAGCACTGTGAACAGGAAAACAATTTTTCCCCCGAGTGAGTAAGTAAGTGGGTTTTTAATATATTTTTTTGATTACATGAATATGTGCATTGTGAACATGAAAAAGTTTTCTCGCCTGTGTGCGTAATCAAATGGTTATCTAAGTGGGCTTTCCGTTTACAGGAATAAGTGCAATACGAACATGCAAACGGTTTCATCGCGGTATGAGTTAGCAAATGTCTATTTAAGTCACCCTTACGAGTGCACGAATAAGTGCAATGCGAACACGAAAACGGTTTTATTGCCGCATGAGAAAGAATATGTAATTTTAAATCGCTTTTGCGATAACACGAATAAGAGCACTCTGAACATAATAAATATTCCTCCTTATTGTGAGAAAGCATATGCACTTTTAAGCTGTGTTTTATTTTACACGAATAAGTACACTGCGAACATGTAAACGGTTTTTCCCCAGCGTGACTAAGCCTATGACCTTTTAGGTTGCTTTTCACATTAGTCGTATAAGTGCACAGTGAACATGAAAACGGTTTCTCGTGAGTACGAAAATGCCTTTTTAAGGAACCTTTATATTTACACGAATAAGTGCAATGTGAACACGAATAAGGTTTCTTCTCACTGTGAATTAACATATGTATTCCAAGGGCGCCTTTTTGACTAGATGAATATGAGCATTGTGAACATGCAAATGGTTTGTTCATGAAACTTGATGGCTTCTTCATACGGCTTTTTGATTTTTTTCGCTTCAAGCCTTGAATCCTCCCAGGAGAAGTCGGAGACACTGTTTGATTCATCGCTACAGAATCTTGTCTCAAGAGATCTAAAATATGCATAAATAGGTTAAATTAAATTAAATTTTTAAAAAATTGATCAAAAATTGCGATTTCAAAATCGTTCCCTTTCACTCCAAGTAACTACCCTCCTCTACTGCCTCTTACATGATACTCCATCTCCCTTTTTTTTCCTTAACATTCTACGTAAATGTCTGTTCTTCAGTCTAGTTAGTGATATATTGTCTTATTCTAAATAAGGTTGGATCCAACCGAAACTAGTTGAAAAGTTTTTTTTTTTTTTTTAATTAGAACATACACAGTTGATGTATTCATATTAATTTTATTGTGGAAAATGCGCCAATTTCGATCGTAATTATTCCCGACGACGGGGTGGTCGTTTGTTTTTTGTTGTAAGAGATACGGGAGCCAAGGGTCAATCCATTTAAAATTCTCTCTTGTCATAAAAACACCCTCATTGTGTGGGCCGGACACGTGTTAGCTGCGTTGGTTGAAACGACCGTTCGTTCATAAAGAAACATTGAACATGATTTTTAACGAATAAGTTCTGGGTAATTCGACAATAACTGCCGAGGTTCATTATGTTAGGAAGGTCCGCTATTGTCTCTATAAGGAAGAAATATATTACGAAGAATTGACAGGTTACATGGTCTACCGCAACTTTTCCGGGTACTGGCCGATTGTCTTAGGATAGAAACACATTAATTACGACGACCGAAAAACTGTTTGTAATGTTATATAATAGAAAAATAAGGACATGTAGAAAAAATTCCATAGATATCTTTTAGCTATCGCTGTCAAGTCACATCCATAGAATTTCAAACCACCCATTATTACAAGTAGCCAGGACCTACTCTAGAAGGAGTGAGATATTGTCTTATAAATATCAATATTATATTAAGATTATCGACAATTAAATGTTCCTTAATAGGTAGTTAAGACTGATGTATAATATATGATTATTACCTTGTGATTTTGACGATTATATTTTGACAGGGAAGTGAATATACCTACTTCTTACTGTGTGTTTTTTTATTGGACTTTAATGTATAGTCCGTCTAACTTATCTGAAGAATGGCCAAATTTGGAACTAACGACGCCATATTGGATTATCTACAGCTGACAGACCTTTCACAGACTTTGTTTACAGAGGGGTTCACGACTGTTTCGATAGTTTTTAAAGAAAAATTTAGATTGTCACCATGCCAAAAACCATTAAAAGCGGTGTTCGGGAAATAATCTTGAAAATGCACACGTTTTTTGAAGAGGAACAACGTCTAAAAGCCCCAATTATACCGTTTGATTTTGTTCATAGACTTATTGCCGCCACTTCAGGTTAGTGCTGCCATATTTTCCCATACTTAGTTTTTTATTTTACTATTATACAATTTCTTCAGGTATTTCTGAATCGGCAATTTACAAAATAGTTAAAGAAGGTAAAGTGGCCGTGGAAATGGACATTAAAATATCTACACCCGGAAAAAAAAGAACAAGGATAAGTGGAAAAATTGAATTAGAAGCCGTAAGATGAGAAAAGTTTTAGAACATATTTTATTCGATAATTTTTTACATAAAATTTTTATTATTTATACTTTTTATTACATAATTCATTAACGAGTTCATTTGTATAAACATCTTTTTCAGAAATAAACTTTTTTATTTATGCACATTAAAGACTGGTTGCATCAACTTCTTTATAGCAATAGTTCATTTAAAGCATATATTTTTACGAGAGCGAGTTGTTTGATCGGTGGAAAATGCAAAATATCTATGCTTTGAACGAAAGATTACTATAAACCAAGTTGATACAACGGCCCTAAACCGATTGATATCCTTACGTGTTACTGAGTTAAACATGGTGGTCATGATCATTAGGTATGAGATACCGAATAAAACCGGCGCCACACTGCGCGGATCTTCCGCCGCGTCTCTTCTGTCGTGGAACATCGCTACATTTCTTTCCATACAATATGCGCTTATTAAACACACTATGCGGATGATCGGTCGATCTATTTGCTTTGCCAATTTGGCGCAACGGAAAAGACGCGGCGGAAGATCTGCGTAATGTGGCGCCGGCCTAAAAGAATTATTATTGTTTGGTTTTTTTCCTAAAAATTGTATTTTTCTTTGATTTTGAAAAAACGCCATTTTGTGACGTTGTGTATTTTACGAATGTATATTTTGATAAATTTATCTGTACGTTAGTTTACATTTTTTGTTTTTTATCGTGTCGTATACTGCTTAATAACTAATTTAAGAAAAAACGAATTTGCAAAAAATTCCCTACAAATGAGATAATTTTTAGACTATCGGCAGTACCACAACGATTGGGACGCCCTCCTTTATTCTCCAGATAAGTTGGACGGACTATAATGTAGAATCTATAGATTAAGGTAAATGTATAGATAGAGATGTATATAATTTGAATGTAAATATATGTTAGCTATATTAATAAAAAGGGGTTAGGTACCTACTAAGTGCTAAGATTTTGTACAGTGATAAAATAATTGTTTTTACCAGTTGTACTAAATTTTAAGGTAATTAGTTAAATAGATTATTAAATAAAATAAATATTTATATTACAATTTAGTCAAATGTATTTATGTAATTAATTGTATGTATTGTTTTTACCAGTTGTACTAAATTTTAAGGTAATTATTTAAATAGATTATTAAATTAAATAAATAAATATTTATAGTACAATTTATTCGAATGTATTTATGTAATTAATTGTATGTATTGTTTTTATCAGTTGTACTAATATTAAGGTGTTTATTTTTTTAGTTAATTAATAGTAAAATAAATATTAGGGGGGGTGTAGTCAAAAATTACGCCTATCCAATAAGCACTGTGGATCACGATAATAAGTTTGTCTGCTGTTCATTTCTGTTTACCAGAAACTCTTGTATAAATAAGAAATTGTCATAATAAAAACATTCAAAGTACTACTTGTGTATTGGTGAATAACAAATATGATCATCTAAAAATTTAAGTACATTTGTGATTTTTCATTAAATAATTAGTATAGAAAAGGTAAAAAGCTATTATTTAAAATGTAAGGC
Organism: Agrypnia vestita; assembly: GCA_016648135.1. Taxonomy (NCBI): domain Eukaryota; kingdom Metazoa; phylum Arthropoda; class Insecta; order Trichoptera; family Phryganeidae; genus Agrypnia; species Agrypnia vestita. Next base: position 42,285 of record JADDOH010024339.1, on the reverse strand, counting down.
AAGCAATACATATAATTAATTAAGCAAAGGTATAACGATAATGTCCTCTAAAAAACGGCTTAATCTGCACTGTGAGTACGCATGTGCTTTACTAAGTTGCATTTATAAATATAGGAATAAGAACAATGCGAACATGAAAATTGTTTTTTCCCCGTATGAGTAAACATATGATTTTTCAAGTCGCCACTTCTTCTACTAGAATAAGTGCACTGTGAACATGAAAAAGGTTTCTCACTGGTGTGGGTAAACATATGAGTTTTTAAGGTACCTTTCCTTTTACACGAAAAAGTGCACTGGGAACAAGTAAAAGGTTTTTCTTCCATATGACAGACCATGTGTTCATTCAATCTTGTCTTCGTATAACTTGAATAAGAGCACTGTGAACAGGAAAACAATTTTTTCCCCGAGTGAGTAAGTAAGTGTTTTTTTAAAGATTGTTTTTCACGACATGAATATGTACATTGTGAACAAGAAAAAGTTTTTTCGCCTGTGTGCCTAATCAAATGTCCCTCTAAGTGGGCTTTCAGTTTACCGGAATAAGTGCAATACGAACATGCAAATAGTTTCCTCGAGGTATGAGTTAGCAAATGTCTATTTAAGTCACCTTTACGAGTAGACGAAAAAGTGCAATGCGAACACGAAAACGGTTTTATTGCCGCATGAGAACGAATATGTATTGTTAAAGCGTGTTTGAGATGACACGAATAAGTGCATTGTGAACATGAAAATTGTTTCTCCCCATTGTGAGTAAGCATGTGCACTTTCAAGCCGTTTTTTTGTTTGCACGAATAAGTGCACTGCGAACATGTAAACGGTTTTTCCCCTACGTGACTAAGCATATGACCTTTTATTTTGCTTTTCACATTAGTCGTATAAGTGCACCGTGAACATGAAAACGGTTTCTCGTGTGTACGAAGATGTCTTTTTAGGGTACCTTTTGCTCTACACGAATAAGTGCAAATCGAACACGAAAACGGTTTCTCCCCACTGTGAATTAACATATGACTTCCAAGCTTGTCTTTGTTACTAGATGAATACGAGCATTGTGAACATGTAAACGGTTTCTTAGTGAAAGTAGATGGCATCTTTATCTGGCTTTTTGATTTTTTTCGCTTCAAGCCTTGCATCCTCCCAGGAGAAGTCGGAGGCGCTGTTGGACTCATCCCTATAGAGTCTTGTCTCCAAAGATCTAAAATATAAATAAATAAGTAAAATTAAATTAAATTTAAAAAAAAACAAAAAGTGCGATTTCAAAATGGTTCCCTTTCACCCCAAGTAATAACTACCCTTCTCTACCATCTCTTACATGGTATTCCGTGTCCCTCTGATATGCTATCTTCCCTTTTTTACTCCATTTCTTTTAACTCGTAGCGTCTGCGGTTTGTTGTCTGCCGGAAAAACTTTGGATCGATTTTTAAGTCTTTCCCGTGATCCAATCGAGCTGAAACTTTGCAGGCAAACTCGTGGCGACTATAAAAATAATCTGACAAATTTTAGTTACAAAAAATATAACAATTATAGTATATTTTTGGATTTTTCGAAATTTTTTTTTTTTAGATTGGAATCAATACAAATTAGTGATGACCCCGACGCGTGCAGTAGACACGAAATCTTATTCAATGAGAAACGGAGTATAACAAAAACTTGGTTTTTATGGGTTAGTTTTTTATTCCTTAACGTTCAAAGTAAATATCAGTTATTGGGTTAGTCTATTAGATATACTGTCTTATTCTGAAGAAGGTTGGGTTCATCCGAAACTAGTTGACGCGTACGTATATTTTTTAAATTTAGAACAAACACAGCCATTAAATGACCGTAAAGTATTTGCATGATTCAATTCAATTCAATTTTTATTTATTCCATAATATATATATTACAAACTTTAAAATTAAAATTCAAGGTGTAAGAGAATCCTACTTCGGAAAACCCCCTCAGACACATGGAATATATCAATATTGAAAGCGATTTTGATGGTATAACGCATACGTATCATTTAAAATATCTTATTTATTTTCTTACTGTTGGACGAGAAACTCTACGAGTACTCTATTACGACGGAACGATATATTACCCCCCATGCGGATCGAAAGCGAGCGGGACCTTCAGAAGATAACTGGATTATAATTGCGCCCCACTCCAAATTAATACATTTTCGTATACCGTCTCCAGACCTAACTCCCTTCTCTCATTTCCTTGAACTCCCCTGTCCCCACCTAACCCGATTCCACAACGATTGGTCAACAGCCGCTTTGCTCCGTATTGCACTTTGTAAGTACTTCCAATGTATAAATATATCATGTGCATCACACGTCTCAATATAACCTTCAGGCGATTAGGCGATAGAAAATTTCAATATTGCCCCACAATTTTGTACATGTGTAATGAAGGAGATATAAAAAAATTACAAATTCAAGAGAATAGAGCAATGAGGATAATTCTACAGAGAAATAGATATTCCAAAATTAAAAAGATGTTATCAGATTTAAATTGGATTAATATAAAACAAGGATTAAAATTAAATACAATGATATTCATTCACAAAATATTAAACGACAAAATGCCAGAATATTTTAAAAATAAGATCAAATATGATACAGAGATACATAGACATAATACAAGAAATGCAAACAAAATAAGTATTCCAAATAGAAAAAAGACAAACACAGAAAACTGTATTTACTACAAAGGGAATAAATGAGTACAAGATGTGAGGAAGCTAAGCAGAATCAACATCTTCAAACAAGAATGTAAACGGCACCTAACCATGGAAAATGTATGAAGAGAAATATTAATTATTTAATTATTTAATAAGTGTGGTACTATATCTATATATCTATATATATAATATAGATATTATATACTATATATCTTATATATATATATATATATTATGTTTTTTTTAATATTAGCTAATGATAAACAGTGCATCATTAACTAAATAAAGATATATAAGTAAAAATAAATAGTAACAATATGTCTTCTGCGTCATTTGTTTCTTCAATATTATTTACAAAACTGACGCTTACCGTAACAAATCTTTACCAAAACATGTTCAAATTAAAACTTAATTTGTCTTGCGATAATCTCGTAGTGTTTATACATATCATTATCATCACTGTATCGGTCTCAGTCATCCACACTTCATATACATATTCCTCCAAAATACCTGCCTCTTGCAAGCGCGAGCGCACTATATCCCTTCTGCCTGTTTATACACTATACCCATTTTGTTATGTTCTATTTATTATTTAGCCAGTTCGCTACATACGTATACCCGGTATACTTCTTTCTATTACTTTATATTTACCCAATTCGCTACATATGTACATGCATTACAATTTCTTTTAAATATGATATGTCTATATTATTTTTTACAATATGCCTTATAACTCCAGAATGATGTCATCAACAGATATATATTTCCAAAATGCAAGAAGCCTACGTACAAAAACAGATATGTTTCTTAAAAATGTCCTATGTAATCATTGGGATTGTGTGGGAATTGTGGAAAGTTGGTTAGCAAATAATATCAACAATTGTGAAATATTTGATCACAGATATACTGTAGGTATTCAGACGAGACAGAAATTACGCCAGTACCGGTCAAAAATTAGGCGGTGGTGTTGTTCTTGCAGTCAAATCAATCTATAATGCAATAGAATTACCTCACTAGCGGACCGAGGCAGTTTGTATCCCCATAACATCCGACTCTAAGCAAAGAAATCTATATGCGTGCTATATCTATCTGCCAGGAGGCCCCTCCCACTCTTTTCTATTACAAACCTTTATAGACCAATTAAATATAATCATTGAAAACTCTGTTCCATCTGAAATATTTCTCATACTCGGAGACTTTAATTTACCGGATATTTCATGGGGAGGAGGAAGTGACAGTTCACCACTATCTCCAACCCACTACACAACATCGACTCACTTAATGACCTAGGTCTTCAGCAATTTAACTCAGTAAACCGTTTGGGTAGAATTCTAGACCTAGTTGACAACATAATTGATGCAAAAGCGAGCGACGATCCAAAATTATTAAACCTTTTAACTTTTATAATGTTTCATTTATTTATAAGAAAAAATGAAATTTTAAACCTATTAACAAAGAATCTTTCCGGAATTTGTGAAATGATGAACTTCACATCCTGTTAAATGATCACTTAAGCCAACCGTATCCAAGATCATATACAATACCCTTCAAACACCCAAAGACTTTTGTACCTATTTCCTTTTGTATCTACAATACAACTATCTTTATCTCTGTGAGACATCTATAATATGTCTTGAATAATGATGAAGTTTGAGAAATGGTTAACTTGACATCGTGTTAAATGATCACTTAAGCCAACCGTATCCATGACCCATCAAACACCTAAAGACTTTTGTATCTACAATATAATTATAATTATCTCTAAGAGATATCTATAATATGTCTTGAATAATGATGATCCATCTGGTGACAAAATTTAGAATTGTGCTCATGAAAAAATTTACTGAAAATGTTCTGAATATATGTATAAACATGTTCCCTTTTTTTCTCAATTTCTTTTTTAAACAGACCCAGAACACGATAGGACATGTATTATGCCATATAAAATTATCTAGTATAGGTAATGAAGAAGTAGTTGTAAGAAGCAAAAGTAAAAATAATGGACGAACTTCTTAAATGACTATCTATGTTACAATACTCGCAGTCATTACACTTCGCTAGCATACATTATCTAAGTTACTATACACGAATAACAATGTCGTGGCCCAAGACACATACACGCCCGTGTAATGATGAACTACCGCACTACTGAGGTACCGCATACGCTGACATCGAAAACGGCAGGCCGTCGCCCTTGATACAAAGGCCGAGGCAAGAACGCTGAGAACATCAAACAGGCGACAAAGTAAGCCAGACCAATGATCGAGTACAAAGGAAATGTATAGCAGGGGGCACGGAGAGCGAGGAAACTCGCCTCGCTGATCTAAACTAAATATCTACACACGCCGCCGAGTAATGACGAAATCATAACAACCTCGTGCCTTTGTTCTGGATCACTATATAAGCCGGCGCCTGCAGAGCCGAGTATCTCACTCGCCTAGTGTCATTCTTACGGCAAAGCGCTCCCCGATCGAAGCCTCACTTCTCGGGAAGCTACTTATCGAGCGGAAGCTCTCGTCATCTATCTATTCATTATTGTGTACCTATAATTATTGTACTTGTAACATCTGTCATTATTACATTCCAATAAATACTATTCAAACACCGCGACTTTTACATCATCAACAACAGCAGAGATCTCCGACTCTACAAACGGAGTGGTGACCCTCGAGTTCAACTCTATCCAAAACCGGAGGGCTCATCCACCTCCAAAACAATTTGGAAGACAAAGGCAACAGACAGACAAGAGAAGAGGAAACTTCTCGATTCAGCCAAGGGCTGTCGAGCATATGGTGATGATGACGAAGTTGATATACTCGATGTCATTATATTATACGACACCTAGAAAGGTTCAATTTAAAATTACATTTAACTGATGAAAAAATAGACGTCGAACTGTCTATTCTATATAAATGTCAATTTAAAATAAGTATAAAAAAGCACCAGTTTAAAGTGTGCTCAAAGAAGGCTTTTTAACAAAATTCACTTTGAATAAATAATTGACTTGATTTCTCACGGTTTTTTCCTTTTTTAGCGAACGTTGGGATATGATAATTGTATGACAGAAATCCAAATAAGACATATTAATATTTTTAATATATGAATTCATTTTAGTCTATCATCTTAGAAGAGATGAAAAATGCGTCGAAATCCAAATGGAAATGCAAAGGAATGCGGGCACAGCTAACGGCGACGCAGTCCGTATCTACAGATAACACAACCACCGAAGTGACAAGACAGTCTCACATCCAGGAAGAATATTCATCCACTACTGTAAATCTGTTAGGGAAATAATAGGACGGGGATAGGAAGCAAACTTCTCACCGTCGAGCTGGTCGGCCCTTCTGGAGTATTCCGAGCACTCCTGCTTTATGTCGGGCAGCGATATGTCTATCTCCGAGTACAGCTCTTCATCAGACCCTGGCTCGCGCTTGACGGCAGGAGCGTCTGGGCTAGCGCGGTCCATGATTCCGTGAGCACGAGGCGGCAGTAATCAGTAACGTCAAATGGCTCTCGTCCATAGACAAGGCTGGTTCATAGATTATTTAATTAATCTAGAAGCAGACTCCAGGAGGAGAGTGAGGTACTCAGACGCATTCTAAACATAACAAGATTTTTATATGGTGATTGTTACTCCATCACTCAAAAATACAGATAGTTTGTAATAAGTGAATATTCATCAAATACTTCTGTATCATGGTTACAATTAATAAATCCCTTTTGAATCAATATGTAAATTACAACTTGAATTTCTTCCCATTTTGGATAAATACGCCCATTCAAATATTTTTAATTCTTCAAAGAACAAAGTCCACTGCTCCAAATATTCTTTGCTTATTTTAAATGTAATACTCTTGTTTCGGAATGAGGTTGCTTCCAGTAAAGACTTTGTTCTCGTAAGTATTTATTTGGGTAACAATAACGGTTTAGACAATCGTTTATACAGTAAGGTGCGGTCGGAATAATAATGGTAGTAAAACAGAGAGCGACTCGACATTCACGCGCCTTTTTAGCATTCTCTCTCTCTGTCATGCAGTCTCTTTCTGGCCTCGCGACATACGTTCCTCAGATCTATTACACCCCTCCTCACTTATCCTTGGCTTTCATCCCTCTTCGTTCATCCTGACAATTCTTAACCTAATTTCAGGCGAAGAGGACCATGGCGTCAGGTGTGGTGTTCTATCTGTCTGCCGGTTGTCGCTGGTGCTGGCTTCTGAAACAATGAACACCCCCGTTAGACCCTGAGCGAAACATGAGCGTTCCGATTCCTCCAAGGCAGCTCTCATAGCTTCAGCCCTGGTCGGAACCCTGGAACTTTGTACCTAAAATACATACTACTTTTAAACAATTTCTATATTGGGTTTGCCCTTAATCTGATTCACATGCCTTTTCCACACGAGACCAGTGCCTTCAATTTCTACTAAATAAAGAGTTCGTCCCAATTTCCTTAAAATCTTTCCCGGTACCCATGATACTTTATTTATGGATTGAAAATCTTTCACAAAACATTTTTGGCCTATAACTAAATTTCTTCTCTTCCTCCCCCCGAAATAAAATGCTTGTGTACTTTGACCCCCATTTAAATTTTGTATAACCTCACTTTCTATTCGTCTAGAATTTGTTGCTTTTTCGCTAGGTATAAAAATGTCAAAATTGGTACGAAGTCTTCTACCAAACATAAGTACTGCTGGTTCTACACCTGATGACGTGTGTGGTGAATTCCTATAATCAACCAAAAATTTATTTAATTTGACTCCATATTCCCTATTAAATTTCCCATTAACCAATATTTTTTTTAAAAAGTTTTTGCACGTCTTTACTGTGTTTTCTGCTTGACCATTAGACGCTGGCGAATTAACTGGTGATGTCAAATGTTTAATTCCTATTTCCTAACAAAAATTTTTTTTTAGAAAAAAGATTTGTCGAGAGTTTAAGATTTAAGAATAAATGCCGTCCCGTTGTCCGTAATAATTGTTTGAACATTTCCAAATTGTGTAAATAATTTTTTTAATACTGCGGTGGTGCATGTTGCATTTATATTTTTCATTTCTATACAATCTATCCACTTGGATGCTGCATCGCATACCACTAAAAAATATTTGTTCCCGATTGGACCGAAAAAATCCAAATGTATTCTCGTCCACACTGTTTCTTGAACTTTCCAAGATGACAGCTCGGCTTTCGCGGGTGACACCGTATTTCTTGAACAAATAGCGCACGCCTCCACTAAATCCTGTATATCTTTATCAATATGTGGCCAATATACATATCCTCGTGCCAGCCCCTTTGTCTTAGCACAACCAAGATGTGAACGATGTAACATTTCTAACACATCTTTCCGTAAAATCCCCGGTATAACGAACCTATGTTTCCAAAACAAACGATTTTCCACTATTTCTAAAACAAACCTTTTTGTCCAATATATCCATAATTCCTCGGCTTTACCCACCTTCCTTTGCCAATCCGTCGACATATATTTCATCACTTTGCTTAACAAACTGTCAGAACGTACATTTTCACTCACTGTTTCAATGTCTAATTGCGCGAGATCATTCTCTTTTAATAAACTAATATACGCGTCCAAAATGTCATTCTCTTTGTTATCCGCTTTATCCACTGGAACTCGCGATAAAAAATCCGAACAATTTTAACTCGATTTGACGTATTCTATGTTGTCATCAAAAGACGACAAAAATAAACCTTGTCTTTGTAATCTGTTTGCAGCTAAGGTTGGTATACCTGTCTTATCACCAAAAATCCTAATGAGTGGTTGGCTGTCTATAGCCAATATAAATCTTCGACCAAAGAGATACTGATAAAAAAAATTTAAACCGAACGTTATGGCTAACGTTTCAAGGTCTATTATCGCATACTTTTTCTCGGCATCCGTCAACGTTCGACTTGCAAAAGCTATCGGTCTTTCTGTTCCGTTCGCAAACCTGTGTACCAACGTGGCCCCTAACCCTTTCAGTGACGCGTCCGTAATTAACTTAAGTGGTAATTTTGGATCAAAATGTACTAAAACTATATTTCCCGTTATTAGCATTTTAACTTTATCGATTGCTTTTTTACATTCATCGTCGAAAACCCATTCCGTGCCCTGTTTTAATAATTTATTAACTGGGTGTAAAATCGATGCTAAATCTCCCAAAAAATTTCTTTAATAATTTACTAATCCTAATAGGCTTCGTAACTCTCCAATATCTTTTGGGTACTCCGCATTACGAATAGCGTCTACCTTGCCTTGTAAAGGTCTCACTCCGGTTTTGTCAATCATATGACCCAAAAATTCTACACTTTCTTTGAAAAATTCACATTTTTCCGCGTTCACGGTCAGATTACATTCTTTCAGTCTATCCAGAACCGCTCGCACATTCCTTCCGTGCTCTTCCCAAGTCCTTCCCGAAACCAAAATATCATCTAAAAATACGACCGTCCCTTTTAAACCCTGTAAACATGAAGCCATTACCTTAGCGAAAATTCCTGGGCTCGAAGCATTCCCGAATACTAATCGATTGTATTGAAACAACCCCAGAGAAGTAGAAATAACCGTATACTTCTTGCTATCCTCCTCTAATTCCAATTGTGAGTAAGCACTTTTTAAATCTATCTTACTAAAGAATTGTCCCCCGCTAATTTCTGCAATAACCTCCTCGAACCGCGGCAACGGATACCTATCTATAATCAATTGATGATTTAAGGTTGCTTTATAATCTCCACAAATTCTAATTTCGCCGGATTTCTTTAAAACTGGAACAATAGGTGATGCCATGGTGCTTGCCGTAATCCCTTGTAACACACCTTCATCCACCAATCTTCTTAATTCCGCTTCTACTTTATCCCGAATTGCGAATGGCACGACTCTCGCGTTACAAAACTTTGGACAAAAATCCTTATTTACTGTTAAATTTACTTTAAATTTATTAAACCTCCCCAATGTATTAGAAAAAACTGCGGGATAATCCTTTTTAATGTTTTCAACAAAACGCGATTGTACATCCAAATCGATAACTTCCCCGGTCTCTAAAGTGTTAACTCCCGATAATAACATTCCGAACCTACCTAAGAAATCTCTACTACTAATGGCAATATTCCGTTGTCTATTACAACAAAATCTACTGGTAACATTTTATTATTATATGTAACATTTGTTTTTAATATCCCGCATATTTTGAAAGCAGAATTATCGTAACTATATAACGTAAGATTTGTTTTTATGATTGGAATGTGACCAAACTTCGCGTCGTAAATCTGTTTTGGAATCACACAAGAACTGGACCCTGTATCCACCATGCAATCTAAGCGTGTGTCTTCGATCGATATCGTAATCATGATCCGTTTATTCGTGCCTACGTTACTTGCAGTCCCCACCATTCGCGTGATGTCTTCTGCGATAACATTAACCCATTTTTTTCCTAAATTTCTACACACCTTTTTCAGATGGCCTTTTTTGAAAGATCCCTTACAAACAAAATCTTTATAAGGACAATCAACCTTCTTATGTGTCGTTGCCCCGCACGCAAAACATTGTGCAACTTTCGCATTCGTATAATGCGATTGCACATTTCTAGAACCGCTGGAATTTTTATACGTACCCACCGAAACATGCCTTCGCGCCGTGGATTGTGACAATTTATTTTTTTCAACTAAACAAATTTCTGATTTAATTCCTTCGGTTTTCTGTAGTCAACGAAGAATAGCTTCGAAATTGTACGCAATGCCTTCCATAGCTGCCATTGATTGATCATCCGGTTCTAAAAATAACTTCTCTCTTAGCTTAGTTTTTCGCGTTCATGAAAAATCGATATGCTTTTAAAACAAAATTTATCTATATGTTCCCACAGTGCTTCTAATTTTACATCTGTTACCTTTTTAGGTACTACTAAATTTTGCAACAATGTAAAAGTATTTTCTGACAAAGTTGTTTAAAAATTGCTTTTTTTTGGATCTGCCCATTTCTCATCATTAGCTATAAGATACTGCTCGAACCAAACCTTATAGATGTCCCATGCGTCACTCTCGTGGTCAAACGAAAGCGCTCTCCATTCCATGCTTCCCAACAACTACCTACAGACAAAGGAATCACAAAGTACTTAACTTTGGCCCTGCCGCTTTGATTCTCCTCGCCTGCGTCTGCTGCTGGTCCACGCCTCCCTGGTGACTCCTTCCTCGGCCGCTTCTCTCGTCCAGAGCTCACCCGTCCTCGGACGGTCCTTCCGCCTTCCTGACCCCGTCGCTCTGGTGCGTCGCTCTGCCTCAGCTTCCGGAAGTCTCCGCCTCCGTAGCTCGTCCGCGATGGAAGTGGCAATGTGGATCCTTCCTATATCCGCATCCAGTGACCCTCGACGCTCGTCTTCTTCCTCTTGACTTCTGCGATGTCGATGTCCGTCGATGTGACCGCCTTTCCCTCTTACTGTGCGTCTTTTTTTCCTCTTGAAAAATTACGCCGCTGTGTCCCCTGCCGTATTGTATGCTGCTCCCGGATTCGTAATATTTTTTTCCCAAAATCTCCCGATCTTCGTAAAAAAATATTCCTTTTCGGCTGCGCCAGATGTAATACTCTTGTTTCGGGATGAGGTTGCTTCCAGTAAAGACTTTGTTCTCGTAAGTATTTATTTGGGTAACAATAACGGTTTAGACAATCGTTTATACAGTAAGGTGCGGTCGGAATAACAATGGTAGTAAAAGAGAGAGCGACTCGACATTCACGCGCCTTTTTATGCATTCTCTCTCTCTGTCATGCAGTCTCTTTCTGGCCTCGCGACATACGTTCCTCAGATCTATTACATTAAAGAACTCAGCAGCTGTAGTTTTTATTTGTTCTTCGTCAACACTACTGCAATCACTTTCTTGCAATTTTGCCATTAATATACGGACAGAGTGGGGAAGAAACAGAGTACTTTGTTTCATGGCCAAATTATTTTTAAGTTGATTTATTTCCTTCGTGGCTTCAATTGCAGAAATACGCTGGCCCTCGATCTTTGATAAAGCTTTAAAAAAGCCATAATTCAGGGTTTTCAAAAAAAGTTCTCAATATGTTTGGACATTTATCAATACATATATATATATATATATATATATATTGATTTAAGTCGTTTACAAATAGATAACTTACCGACAAGCCAGTCTCACTGATTCGTGAATTTTTCTTTTGCTAAAAATATTGTTAACAGTTGACAGTTATTTAATAAAAAAATAGTCATAAAAATTCTTTACAATATAAGTGTCTGAGTTACTTCCATGTTTTAAATGTGATTTTTAATGTCTTTAAGGACTATTCATAAGGGTCAATAAAGAGCAGGTGGCAATCTATTTTTTTTTTAAAGGTTTAAAAAAATTATAAAATAAAATAAATGTCTTATTTAAAGCCACTTAAGACTTTTACAAACAAAAAAAGCTAAGGTAAGGTGATGGTGTTTCTACCTATCCGTTTTTTGAGATTTGTACCTGATTGCATTGACGATTGGCAACTAATTTTTCGCAATTCGACAGAAAACCATCGGCACTTGACAACAATTTTATCTTAGTTACCAATTATCGTCACAATCCTAAATAACTAAACAGTTTAAATAACGGTTTGACCATCACTAATGCTAGAATAGGTGTTAGTAAAATCAGGTACAGGTATTATTATTACTAAAGTATTACACAAAACACTTCATAAATCACTTCACACAATTCACGCCGAGACCGTGAAGCTAACACATGAAAAGAAACGAGATGTTAGTGGCTAGCGAGAAGACCATTAGAAGAACCTACTACAAACGACTCCTTGATATTTAAACACTATGTTTCTTTATGTCTCAATAGACGAAATTTAGTGATCTTTCAATATATGTTTGAATTTAATTATATTACTGGCAAAACGTCTAACGTCTAACGTCTAACTACTCGAATCTGTTTGCTAGTCTAGGAAGCCATTGCAGTGGAGAATTGAAAAAGTAGTCATTGTTTATAGTTTCCAAGGCAAAACCTGCATAACTTCTAGTTTCGCGGGATGCAACACGCAAGCAGATACCTTCCAACAGATGATGACAGTCCATCATTCAGTTAATTATTTTGTAAAAAAGGCAACATCACTATTCTTCTCGTCTCCATTTATCTAAAATGTATGTTTAGTTTGAAATTGATAAATCGAAGTTATTTAAGTAACTCTCTCTAAAATATATCTTATGTAAATTTGTCAATCTTTTAACTTTTTGCAGTTTTATAACTATACATAATATATTTATTTTTTATATGTAATATCTATAGTAACATTAAAGCTGTTCCTCGCTTCCTTCATAATGTAGTCAAACTACTGTGTAGTGCACTGTCTTCTGGTAACTATTTTTAATATTTCGAGCACCCAAGAGCATATATTGAAAGACACAGTTCAACCAGAGTATATAAAGTATTCAGAGGAAATCATTCAATAATGAATAAAAATAAGTATTAGGGTAATTCATTCTTTATTTATTTTTAAATAAAATTGTTCAAATAACTGTACGAAATCAAAAATTATATAATTCTTTGTAATTACAAAACTCTGCCAACAGAGAATATGTCACTACTGTAATTTATTAGAAGCTCCAACTTTAAGGCAAAATAATGACAAAAAAAACAAAAGTGCACATTAAAATAATCTTGTTATGCTGAGATACTGTAATTTAACCTGTTTTATTTCTTTCTTATGAATTATTTTGTACTGTAAATCTCGATAATTAGTTTGTCTGCTGTTCATTTCTGTTTGCCAGAAACTCGTGTATAAATAATAAATTGTCAAAATAAAAATATTAAAGAAACTTATTGCGCGAATAAAACATAAAGAACAAATGGGATCATCTAAAAATTAAAGTACTGTTGTGATTTTTGGTTTAATAATAATAAAAATAAAAATAAAGAAAAAGTAAAAAGCTAATATTAAAAGTGTAAGACAAGCGATACATATAATTAAATAAGCAAAGGTATAACGATAATGTACTCTAACAAACGGCTTAATCTGCACTGTGAGTACGCATGTGCTTTACTAAGTTGTATTTCAAAATACAGGAATGAGAGCAATGCGAACATGAAAACGATTTTTTCCCCGTATGAGTGAACATATGATTTTTCAAGTCGCCACTATTTCTACACGAATAAGTACACTGCGAACATGTAAACGGTTTTTCCCCAGCGTGACTAAGCTTATGACCTTTTAGGTTGCTTTTCACATTAGTCGTATAAATGCACAGTGAACATGAAAACGGTTTCTCGTGTGTACGAAGATGTCTTTTTAGGGTAGCTTTTTCTCTACACGAATAAGTGCAAATCGAACACGAAAAAGGTTTCTCCCCACTGTGAATTAACATATGCTTTCCAAGGCTGCCTTTTTGACTAGATGAATATGAGCATTGTGAACATGCAAATGGTTTCTTCATGAAACTTGATAGCTTCTTCTTACGGCTTTTTGATTTTTTTCGCCTTGAATCCTCCCAGAAGAAGTCGGAGACACTGTTTGATTCATCGCTACAGAATCTTGTCTCAAGAGATCTAAAATATAAATAAATAGGTAAAAAAAAACTAACCCATAAAAAAACATGTTTTTATTATACTCCCATTCTTTGTAAAATATAACAACGATTAAAGACGATACACACATGTAACATAATACATATAACATAATACTAAACTTACAGTAATTTAACATATTTCTAAAATGTCAGATGTTTTGAGCTTTGATAAGACACTTCATGCTTTGAAGATTAAATTCTAAAAACATTTGTCAGTCAATTTAGATTTTCGACTTTCGTAGTGAAGTACCAATTATTTATACCGACGGAGTAATTCAAATTTAGAAAATATTCCGCGACGTTATCGGGCCGCCGTTGCTAGTAATCAAACTTTGGTAATGATTCCAATTTGAAAAAACCATTAAAATTTCTAAAAATCCGAAATTATACTAAAATTATTAATTTTTTTTAACGAAAATTTGATAGATCTTCTTGATTCGCCACGAATCTACTTGCAAAGTTTCAGCTCGATTGGATCACGGGAAAAGGGTTAAAAATCGATCCAAAGTTTTTTCACCCGGCAAGCCGGCAAGCAAGCAGACGCCACGAGTTAAAAGAAAGGAAGTAATTAAATTAAATTTTAAAAAAATTGATCAAACAATGCGATTTCAAAATCGTTCCCTTTCACTCCAAGTAATAACTACCCTTCTCTACCGCCTCTTGCATGATACTCCGTCTCCCTCTGATATGCTATCTCCCTTTTTTTTATTCCTTAAAATTCTACGTAAATGTCTGTTCTTCAGTTATTCTATTAGATATACTGTCTTATTCTGAAAAAGGTTGGGTACAACCGAAAAGAGTTGACAAGTATATATATATATATTTTTTAATTTAGAACAAACACAGTCATTAAATGACCTAACTTTAATGCATGATGGTAACGTAACATAACAACGGAATGATATTAAACTAAATAGAAAAATTAATTTGCTGAATTAGTTAATTTGCTGAGAGTAAAAAATTGTGGGTCGTTTTAAAAATATGTTACTTTAGAAAATGAGCCTAAACGCCTCACATAATTTTATTTTTTCAATTAAGCACAAAACAGGTATATGCATGAAGTGCCCATAAATTGTATGCATGATGGTATAACAAAACCATCGTCATCAAATACTTCTTCAAATCATCAATTACGTTTAGTCAACATGCAGCTGCAAGCCGTTCACATCCACACTGTGACGTGACCAGAATTTATAAAGGTACAAAATCACACAAGGAGGCCCCCTGATTGTTGTATCAATAATCACATTGTTAATTGCAATAAACAGTTATTTTTGAATTGCAATGTTCAATCTGAAAAATGTCAATATTGCTTTACGAATCACTTAATATATTAATTATAATTTATACATTTATATCATTTGACTTACGTTATATAATAAAACATTTATTTGTGCGAATTTTTAAGCCGTTTAACTTTTATTACCTTTTTATTTATTTATAAGAAAATATGAAATTTTAAACCTATTAACAAAGAATCTTTACGAAATTTGTGAAATGGTTAACTTTACATCGTGTCAAATGATCACTTTAGCCAACCATATCCATGACACATCAAACACCCAAAGACTTTTGTATCTACAATATAACTATCTTTCTCTCTGAGAGACATCTATAATATGTCTTGAATAATGATGATTCATCTGGTGACAAAATTTAGTATTGTGTTCATGAAAAAATTCGAACATACTGAAAATATTCTGAATACAAGAACATTGAATGTTAAAGATCTAGGTGTTAGATTTGTAAGCAACCTAACATTTCACGATCACATAGAGACGATCAGTGGTAATGCTTTGAAAATGTTAGGATTTGTTCTGCGTACTGCCAGGGTTTTCGAGAATACCCGCGTACTGAGAACTCTTTACAACTCCTTGGTGCGGAGTAGACTCGAGAGTGGCTCGATGATCTGGGGGCCACATGAGTGCAAGTACTCTGTTATGGTGGAGAAAGTCCAAAAGAAGTTTCTGAGATATCTCTACATGAGAGAGTACGGGCATTATCCTTGGCTTTACCCAACCGAGTTTCTCCAGGGTATGCTTGGCTACAATAGTCTAGAGACTAGAAGGAATGTGTATTTGATTACACATTTTTATCGATTGTTGCGCGGTATGATCGATAATCCTGAAATTATGCAGAGCATTGGTTTGTATGTTCCTGATAATTACATTAGACATCGTCAGCATAGATTGTTTCACATTCCGATATACTGGACCAACCTGCTGATGGTTATGCCTGTTGGAAGAGCCACAGCTATGCTGAACAAAATCGCTTTGGGTATTGATAAATTCCATGTGTCTGAGGGGGTTTTCCGAAGCGGGATTCTCCTACACCTTTGATCAGATTTTGTTATTTTTAATTTATTAAATATTTTTATTTTGATATATACTTCCATAATATGTATGCCTTGAACTCTTAGTTTGTAATGTACATATTATTAAATAAATTGAATTGAATTGAATTGAATATTCCCTTTTCTTCTCAATTACTCCTACAAACAGATGCAGGAAACAATAGGATATGTACTACGCCAGATAAAATTATTACTTATACTTGTCCAAGTATAGGTAATAAAGAAGTAGTTGTAAGAAGCAAAAGTAAAATAATTAATGAACAGTCATTTCGCTACGCTAGCATATATCTAAGTTACTACACACGATTGACAGACTGGAAGACAAAAGCAACAGATAAACAAGAGAAGAGGAAACTTCTGGATCCAGCCAAGGGCTGTCGAGCATATGATGATGATGATGACGAAGTTGCTATACTCGATGTCATTATGTTATAAGAAAGATTCAATTAAAATTTCCATTTAACTGATGAAAAAATAGACGACGAATTGTCAATTCTATATACCTTTGTCAATTTTAAATAAGTATTAAAAAGGTCCCGTTTAAAGTGTGCTAAAAGAAGGTTTTTTTAACAATATTCGCCTTGAACAATGATATAATAAACTGTAGATACGTTACAAGCGCGAAATCTTGGCAACTCAAAAGTAAGGGAATTGCCTTACTTGCATTCGTTATCCAACGGACCGAAACAAAACGCCGACTACGAAAACTACGCCGAAAAAAAAGTCCCGGGAAAAAGGAACAGAGTGTCATACACTATTGTAAGAATGAGTTTGTTATTTTAGTCACCGTGACTTCAAATTACCTGATTTTTCTGTCTACACGCAGAGCGTTTGTGTGCCGTGATTTGTTGTCTCTTTCAATTCAATCAATGCAATGAAAGCCGGCTAGTATGGGAATAACGTGTCTATATTATAATACGTTGATGGCTTTGAATAAATAATTTGTATTGACTTGATTTCTCACGGCACCGTTCTTCCGAGCACTCCTGCTTGATGTCGGGCAGCGATATGTCTATCTCCGAGTACAGCTCTTCATCAGACCCTGGCTCGCGCTTGACGGCAGGAGCGTCTGGGCTAGCGCGGTCCATGATTCCGTGAGCACGAGGCGGCAGTAATCAGTAACGTCAAATGGCTCTCGTCCATAGACAAGGCTGGTTCATAGATTATTTCATTAATCTAGAAGCAGACTCCAGGAGGAGAGTGAGGTACTCGGACGTATTCTGAATATAAGATTTTTATATGGTGATTGTTACTCCATCACTCAAAAATAGAGAAACGTCACGACAACTGTCAAGTGTCACTGTTTCTATCATTGTGAAGTAATATTGGCTTTAAATTAATATTTTAAATCATGATTAAAAAAAAGTAGATGTGTGTGAAACGATCCGATTTCTACAGATCTTTTAAACTCTGTCATCCTGGAACTCCGACATTACAATCCATGTAGTGTACCTACCTATTGTAATTTATAATTGCTTATACATATTCCATTTCTGCACAAACGTTGAATGTTGAAAATTAATATTGCACCATTGTATATATAGACATAAAAACAAAGGATGCTATTTTAGCTTAGGTTTTCAACGAAAATCATTTATGAATGAATCCCTTATGCTCCATGTTACCCTCGATAAAACTGTCACGCTAATTAGACCGTGTAGATTCACAACTACTTTTCAAAGGTCTCAACTAAAATTTTCAAAGTCCTAAATGTAAATTAATTAAGGGGTTAGAATTTTCAAAAAACCGAATTTTTTATTTAAATTTCGTAATTTACACATATTTAAGTAAACACACAGAAAATTTCAAGTCAATCCGGCGATTTCAAAGTTACGCGCATATTTGTAATCACGTGGCAAGGCCGGAGCGCCAGCGCTTACCTAGAGAGAAGTCCCTTTTATTTTTACCTACCTATTGTAAACGCTGTATCTTTTATTTACCTGTTCATTGTAAATGTTCCCTTCTAATGTATTCAGATGAATGAAGTGAAAGTATGGCCCTGGAATAAACGACTCGATGGAAGTTGAAAAAAATGTTTTTACTCTATGTAAAGCACTTTTGACACTTTATAGCGTTTTTCTCAAAACTGTCTCTTTAACATCGGTGACAAAGATTTCTCGGAAACGGCTCAACCGATCAGTCTCAAATTTTAAAACAAGCTTCTTAAGTATGTTTTTTAGTAATTAATCGAAGGTTTTTTCTCGGCGATAAATATATTTTTTTTATAAATAATTTAAGGCCAAAATTTTGGTAAAAAAACGTTTTTTTTAAGAAGTAGTCATTTTGTCAAAAAAATATTTTGCTTATTCCGTCGATTAATTACTAGATAATACATTACTTTGACGAAATCCGTTTGGTTTTTTTCATTTTAGATGATCCATTTAAGAGATATCGTTGTCACCGCAAGATGCCTTTTTTGAGAGGCGCTCCTGGAGATCAGCTTTAGCAGCTTTCAAAATTATTATTTTACAAATTAAAAAATGTTAAAATACAGTTAAAAGTAACCATAATATGTGTACAAATTTTCACATTTATTAATTTAAAAGTCTTCTCAGAAAAAAATCTTGAAAAATCGTTTTTTTTTGGGCCTCCTGACAGTATAAGTATATAAGTAATTACACGGGCATAAATGAGAACGTCCCATCTATTTTTGAGTATTGGGATTGTAAACGCCGGATAAGGCGGAAAGTCGTAAATCTACGTTTTTTTTGTGTTTTTGAGTCTTGTGGTCACAATCACCGATATTACACTCATGTTATAGGTATTCAGAGTAGGTACGGCCAAGTGTGTGTATTTAAAAAACGCATATTTCTTGATAGTTTTTATTCATTTTTGTAAAGTACAAGATTGAACACGAGCAAATACTGGGAACTGTTGGAATTATCGTTTACCAATTCACTTCTACATGGTGCGAAAAATAAATCAAGAATACTTAATATGGTTTTGCATTCAAAGAATTCGCTAATAAAACAAATTACAGCTCAAAAATTTCGCGATTAATTTTGTAAAAGTACATTGCAATAAACTTTTTTTTAAATAATTAACAAAAGAATGTGTACTTCACACCTTAATTTAATTAAAACTAGCTTACCCGTTGCTCCCCTCCCCGCTACCCATTTTTTTTCTGGCGGCACTCTTAATTATGGTTATAGAAGAATGATTAGATAAGTGAATAGGAAAAATGGCTAAATCCAACATCATGATTATTATAACTGATCCTTCTGAGAAATGATGATTTCATTGTTCACGAATCTTTTATGTTTTTATTATTTTTTCTTTATGTCTTTTTCCCTCTACGGAGGGGTTGTGTTTTCTACGTCCTGCGCCTTGTTTGGATGATGTATTTTATTTAAATTTTATTATTGGTATTATGTATTAATATGTTATTTTTGAAATAAAGATTAATACGCGCGGGACAATGAAGGTTTTGTGCGACCGACTCGCCCGGTTTTCATCTCTGCGTGTTGTATTGATGAAGGCCGAGCGAGGAGGTCGCTTTAGCATAAAATAATGCCAACCAGACGGCGAAAGTGCTGGGCCGATATGGACGCTTTTGCGCATAGAACGGCTTAGGGTATGTGGTGGGTCCCCTTCATTGATCCTTCTGAGAGTAAATACCCACGGTGTATAGTTAAGTGTCCTAATTTCAAAATAAAACAGAACTGACTCACAAGCAAGTATTTAAACTCTAATTAGATTTTAAATTTTCTCTAATTTCGTCATACATTTTTACATGTAAGGCACGGTTGCGCCATCTTAGAGGCTTTACCTGGCCGTGGTTGGCCCAATGTTAGGTTGGCTCAATATGTACAGCGAGACTTGGCGCAGGTTGGCGTACGCTGGCCCGATTTGGCGGGGATTGGCGGAGTTGTCGGTTTTTCGAGCACACAGAGGAATCATGGCGTCGCTCGGCCGACATTGATCACACATTGGCCGTTATTTAGTTCGTCACCGTCCACTGACCGGGTTGTACGTCTATCGTGTTTCTGAGGTCGCCGAAATGTCGCTATCGTGGAGCAAAGAAGATACATTCAAGATTATTGAATTATTATTATTAATATGGGTTATGGCCTTTATCCGGCTCCCACAGTGGGTAGAAATATTCATAGTGAAGCGGTCACCATCCCCCGAATTTTACTTCGAGGGAGGGACTTTACTCTCTATGTAGAAACGCAATAGGTTTTAATGTGGTTTTATTTGAAGGAGATTACAAGGGAGTCATTTGATATGCTGGTTGCGGTCTCGGCTGATAAGATCTGACTTCAGTGGAGCGGTGACGCGGCACATATCGGTCGTTGTGACAGCTGAGGGTATGTGTGACGTCACGGTGGACAGTTAACGATATACCATTCGAGAGAGGTCCGCGTAGTATTGATGCCGGTGATACTGGATGGCTGGTACTGAATGGACAGTGCGGCGTTGATGACGATGATAGGGCAGACTGCGAGAATCGTGTTAGAGAGGCACAGCGCATGGCTAACTATATATATATATATATATATATATATGTTAGTTCTAACTACTTTGGGGGTTACCCGGGTCAAATTCTGGTCGTCAGGACCAGTCGTCTGCCGACGTTTCGAAAAGATCCCACTGCTCATCCTCAGGGCGCCTTGTCGATGAGCTACTTCTCCGAAAAACGCACAACCGTTCGGGTCCGGAGCTCACCGTCAAGTCCTTGACGCTGCTTAACAGAGCAACATAACTCTGCTTCACTAGTTGAAAGATAGATACCCATACTATCAGAGAATATGCTTGAAAATTATATAGCGCAAATCTAAATATTTCTCTAGTTATAGCTTGTAACAAATAAATTGCCGCGGCAGCGATTACGTCCATCTCAAGTACTTCGCCAGGCATCAATGAGTCATGCGCTAATGCGTGATCGCCGTTGGCCGTGGGGCGAGGTTGGCCGACGTTGGCCCCATGTGTACAGGGCCCATAAGGACAAATTGTAAATCATAGACAGTTGACGAGGTTTTATTGATAGACAATACCTAATGTTCACGCGAATGCTGACCGTAGGTTCATTTTGTATTTTGTTAATTAATAGGTTTGATTTTTTTGGTATTGCACAGTATTTTTTCTTGCTTATGGTTTGTTCTCAGTGGATGCTTTCCATTGTTAAACACAACCTACGTGATTTCAATTTACACGGCATGTAAAATATTCATTTTTCTGGTCTGGTCTGCAAGATGTGTATTTATCAGGGATACTCTCCTTACTAGTTAACCTGAAAACAAAAATTGAAACATCAGTTTTTCGCACTGATATTTTCATCACTAGAGAGGGGGGAGAAATATTCTAATGTAACCGAAACTAGCGGCCGGACACCGATCAGGCTTCCTTCCCTTCGCGGACCTGAGGAAGCGGACTATCAACGGACCACGCCCGGTTCGGACCGATGCTGCCTTCGTCCATCCGCATCCAGAGAGCTGGGAGGAACTCCATGACGCTTATCACCAGCGGCCAGAAATGCAGCATGACGAGAGTAGACGTGACGCGACTGTGACAGCGTAGCATTAAGCCTAATCATAAATACCTATCGTTGGAAATCCACGTTGCTTCAATAAGTTTAGCGTAGTAAGAATTGTAATGGGGTAATTTCACATTTTACAGATATCTGTGAAAATAAATTAAATAGTTTCAGAAAAATTAATTATTTTTTTATATCTGTTTGAAATTTAGGTAATAAATTTATTTCTATATGTGCTATTTCTATGAAAATATTAAATGCTTTCATGTTAGTTATGTTAGTGTAAATTATCTATATAGCTCACCTATTAGAAGGCTTCATAGGTTAGGAAACGAGTATGGCTACCTATCGGATGTTTTTTCGGAAACACTAGCCGTTTGGTCGTTTACAATTAGTTATTAATGTCATGTCTATCTCTTGTTTTTACATTTTTGAGTTTTACATTTCATTTTATTTTACTGTTATTTTTATTGCTTCTTGAGTTTCAAATTTGATTTGTTTACAATTATTTCATTTTGTTTTAATTTTGTTGCTTCTTGAATTTCAGACATAATTATTTTAATTTGTTGTAGTTTTATTGATTGTTGACTTTCATCTTTGATTTGATAACTATTATTTCATTTGATATAATTTTGTTATACTTTGTTATTCACTTAATGTTTTATTTTTCTTTATATATCACTTTATTAACTGTTTTTGATAGAATTATACCTTATCTCCTTTTTTTATTATTACCTATCAATCTATACATCTTTATATACATTGTTTTTTTTAATGGTGCGTTGTACCGTGTATTAAATAAATAAATAAATAAAACATTGTCTTATATTGTCTTCCGGTAGGTAAGTAATTCTAAGCACCCAAGAGCATATATAGGAAGACACAGTCCAATCAGGGTATATGAAGAATTCTGAATAAATAAACAATGCGAAGGGAAGGAAAATTTTCAAAAAAAAAATGTACCAAGGTATGATTTATTTTAAAATTAAATTGTCAAAATTAACTCTATGAATATAAAAAATTGTATTGTAATTTCAAACTCTGCAAAGAGGAAACATGTCAATATCGTTATTATCAATTTTTATTAAAATACCTCTACTTTCTCAGTAGCTTCATCTTTATGGCAAAATAATAATAGTAAATAGTAGTAATAATCTTGTTATCCTAAGATAATCAATTTTAATCTGTTTTTATATTCCGTAATGTCTTATTTTGTATTGTGGATCTCTATAATTGGTTTGTCTGGTGTTCATTACTGGTTTCCATTAGAAAATAATAAACTGATAAAATTTGTGTATAAATAAGAAATCGTCAAAATAAAAACATTAGGAAAATAATCAAGCGAAAAATAAAATTAAAATATAAATCATGTTAAAATTAATGTTCTGTTATTTCTTTAAAAAACAAACTTTACTAAATATTAATTTATTTTACTAAATAATAATTTTCAAAACGTAAAATCTATTATAAAAAGGATAACACAAGCAATATATATATAATTAATTAAGTATAGGTGAATCGATAATGTCCCCTAACAGTTTAATCTTCACTATGAGTACGCATGTGCCTTATTAAGTTGCGCTTCTCAATACAAGAATATGAGCAATGCGAACATGAAAACGGTTTTTTCTCTGTATGAGTAAACATATGCTTTTTCAAGTCGCCAGACTGCCTACACGAAAAAGTGCACTGTGAACATGAAAAGGGTTTCTCTCCACTGTGTATATACGAATGCGTTATAAAGGAGGTTTTACGATTACAAGAATAAGTGCATTGTGAACACGAATAAAGTTTCTTGATACTGTGAATATAATTATGTGATTTAAGTATGTTTTTCCTATAACACGAGAAAGTGCATAGCGAGCATGAAAACGGCTTCTCCCTAATATGATGAGTGAGGATATGGTGTTTCAATCTCTCCCTATCATAACAGGAAAAAGTGCATTGTGCACATGAAAATGGTTTCTCATCACTGTGAGTGAGCATGTGTTTCATTAAAAGATATTTCCTATTGCATGAAAAGGTGCACTGTGAACACGAAAATAGTTTTTCGCCAGTGTGAGAAAGCGAATGCATCTTTAATTGGCCTTTCACATTGGTCGAGTAAGTGCACTGTGAACAAGAATACAGTTTTTCACTGTTGTGAGTAAGCATATGCATTTTTAAATTGACTTTCTTATTGCATGAAAAAATGCACTGGGAACAAGTAAAAGGTTTTTCCCCAGTATGAATAAGCATGTGTTCTTTCATGCCTTTCTTGACATAACTTGAATAAGAGCACTGTGGACATGAAAACGGTTTTTCCCCCGAGTGAGAAAGTAAGTGGATTTTTAAGGAGTGTTTTTGAGTAGTCGAATAAGTGCAGTGTGAACATAAAAACGGCTTTTCTCCCGTGTGAGTACGCAAATGGCTATCCAAATGGGCTTTCCGCGTAAAAGAAAGGGTGCAATACGAACATGAAAAGGGTTTTATCGCCGTGTGAATTAGCAAATGTCTATTAAAGTCACCTTTACGAGTAGACGAAAAAGCGCAATGCGAACATGAAAACGGTTTTATTGCCGCGTGAGAAGGAATATGTATTTTTAAATCGCTTTTGCGATTACACGAATAAGTGCAAAGTGAACATGAAAATTGTTTTTCATTATTGTGAGTTACCATATGCCTATTTAAGCCGCTTTTCCGGTTACACGAATAAGAGCACTGCGAACATGTAAACGGTTTTTCTCCTTTGTGACAAAGCATATGACTTTTCATGTTACTTTTCACAGTAGTCGAATAAGTGCACAGCGAACAAGAAAACGGTTTTTCGTGAGTACGCAAGTGTCTTTTTAATTCACCATTCCGTTTACAGGAATAAGTACACTGTGAACACGAATAGGGTTTCTCCCTACTGTGAGTGATCATGTGTATTTTTAGGCTGTCTTTGCGATTACACGAATAAGTGCACTCTAAACATGTAAACAGTTTTTCACCGGCGTGACTAATCATATGATCTTTTAAAGTGCTTTTCACATTAGTGGAATAAGTGCAAAACGAGCATGAAAACGGTTTCTCGTGAGTTCGCAAATGGTTTATTAATCCGTCTCTCAATTTAGACGAATAGGTGCACTGTGAACACGAATAAGATCTCTCCTCACTGTGACTAAAAATGTGTCTTCTTAAGGTGTCCTTTCGATTAGATGAATAAGTACACTGCGAGCATGAAAATAGTTTCTTCATAGGGCTTTTTGATTTTTTTCGCTTCAATTCTGGCATCTTTCCCGGAGTAGTCGGCATTGTTGGATTCGTCACTAATTAATCTTGACTCACGAGATCTAAAATAAAAATAAATGAGTAAAATAAAATTAATTACAAAATAAATAAACTTATTAAATTGTTACCTCTACCTTTCTCCCCATTTATTCCCTACACTTCCGTACCAGCCTCTAGCTCCTACCCTGCCCTCTATGTTATACGATCTCTCTATTTAATTTAATTTCTTTACCTTCTTTGAAAATGTCTCTCCCTGGGCTAGTTAGTGTATTTTATACTGTCATAAAAATAATATTTGGATAATTTATATAGCGCCGTTTTCGCGAATACTCACCTGAAGGACGCTTGTCCTGAAGAAGGTGAAGGTTGGATCCAACCGCAACTAGTTGGCAAAATTATAAAAATTAAGTAGTTAAAAATCTTGTTATTTGATGCTCATAATGTTAATTTTGTGGCTGCTCATAATTACTAATTTTAATTAATTAAAATCTTTGTATAAACCACATTGAGTTCTTTACTTTGCGTCTATCGGTTTCGATACCACCGTATCTTTATCAGGACAAACGCATACTAACTATCCATTACTTATTTTAGTAAACGAATTATTTTTTTAACAGGGGCGTGGCTACAGTTATTATGGGGGTAACTGAAAAGTAGGAAACGGGGAATACATCAAATAATGGGTTATGCCTTTAATTGGTTATTCCTCATATTGGCT
Organism: Agrypnia vestita; assembly: GCA_016648135.1. Classification (NCBI taxonomy): domain Eukaryota; kingdom Metazoa; phylum Arthropoda; class Insecta; order Trichoptera; family Phryganeidae; genus Agrypnia; species Agrypnia vestita. The sequence goes on along the minus strand of JADDOH010024339.1, from coordinate 16,299 downwards.
TTTGTGTTCAGACATTTCTTAATTTCTAATAGTTCCAAGTTATTTATTATTTATTTTATTTTATTTGGGAAACATACAGTACAATTTTAATTTTTTTTATATAATTTCAAAAAAATATTTGTGAGTATGACCAGTAAAGTTTCCTCGAAGCTGGTAATAAAAAATAAAAAAACTAAATAAAAAACAATGATAAAGAATATGTGATAAATAATAAATATTTCAAAGATTTAAATTATGATAATGCATAAAATGGGAGGGGTGGGGAGAGCGAGGGAATGGGATTCAATTAAATATGTATCAAATCAATAGTCATAAATGAGATTATGGAGTTTCATTTTAAATAAACGCAAATTGTCAGTAAAAATGTCTAGATTATTTGTAGAATTTAACATATTGTGTTTTGAGGTGCAACGAATTACAAAGCAGTTTTTTAAGTAGTTAGTCCTACCAAAGTTTGCGTAAAATAAAATATTTGAACGCGTATCTAGGGCCTTTATTATTTATCCGGAAAATCTCAATACCGTTTTCTTATTAAAATGTGTTAATAATTCCAAAAGGTTCGAGAATTCTGAGAAGTAATTATTATTGAGACATCTTGAGTACTCCAAATCACTTTTTTTCGCATAAATGACCGATTCGATGATACATCGTCTAGCGAAGATACGGATGACCGATGCCAATTTTCAAATATAATTTTTCAATTATATTTGAAAATTGGCATCGGTCGTGAATTCAAATAACACAGAATTTTGATAAAAACCAAAGAATTTTTATTCGCGAGAAATATTTATATCCTACTTAGCGAGCCTTACAGTAGTCGCATATGATGTGTAATATTTGACATCTCACAATTAAAAATATGAATTGAGCAGCAACAGAAATTAAAATCAAAATTTAAAAAAGCTAACACCTTTATATTTATTAATAAAAACTTTGATGAATTTGTACTAACACTAAATCTTCTTGAAACATTACCGGACCTTATTGTGTTAACAGAAGCGCATTTGAACATAAATAATGCTGACGCACCGTCCGTCATACCTAACTACATATAACATTCGTCAGCAACTCACATTAACAAGAACAAGTGGCATCGCCGTGTTCATACTATATACACACAAGAATGTTGCAATTACAGAAATTAATATGACTCTATTGAACTGCTTAAAACTGCGTGGAACAGTGAACAAATTTATTCATTATATTGCGTATATTCAGATGCGAGTAACGCCGCATTTCTGTATTTGTCGCTTCATCTGATAATCAGATTTTAGGCCGTAGAATAAGTACAATAATAGTGTTATTTTAGAATAAGATTTTTTCTTAATATTTTTTCTATGACTTAGTATTAGATCACGCAAGCAGTCAGACAGTGGTTGGAATGATTTACGAACGGTTTTCGGACGCACACGAAACGCAGAGCAGGGGAGAGTTATTGTATCCTACTATGTCCTCGTTATTGGGGTCTGGGTGTTCTGTGAATCTGAAGAACAAATAGTATTTCATTTATCTTATAAAGACTATGGTTATTGTGTAGTTCTTCGCAACATTTAATGAAAACTACTACTGTAAATATACATAATGAATCTTGAAACACATTGCTGAACCAATACGTAAGTTACCAAATTACGATTATAATAAAAGTGTGCAAATAATGGCGAGACCCAACAAACATAAACGCGAATAGCTGACGATTATCTTATAATAAAACTGTATTATTTCACATCTATTCTAACCAACTCCCAACTGGGACTAAAGAGTATCCATTGTTGGGACATCTTTATCCATATTAACCAACTCTGAACTGAGATTAAAATATATCCCGATTGGGAGAGGCTCCCCGTACAGACGGGAGATACACATCGGGTGCGGTAGCCGCTCGATGTTGTTCGTGCCGATCCCGCGCCGGGGACGAGTCTCGGCTCTAGGCGCCACGTGTCTGGGTGGCCGCCATTTTGCCCGCGCCTGTCGTGACGCCACCGGCAGCGAAGAGAAGCTGCAAGAAGCCACGGCCACCGCGTCTCAGCGGTGGCCGGTTCTCCGCGAGAGGTTTCAGAGGGAGGCCATCTGGCCTGCTGGTCCCGCGACGGACGCGCGGGAGCGAGCTACTTGCCACCGAATACGACGTGCGTTTCGGGTACGATATGTTTTTTTTGTGGTGATAAGGGATAAGGACGCTTAGGCCAGTGCTCACGTACGCAGCTGGGACATGGGTACTAACTAAGAGGAATGAGCGAGCACTGGACGTTTTTGAAAGGAAAATTTTGAGGCGTATCCTCGGACCGGTTCTAGAAAATGGACTTTGGCGCAGACGTTACAACAATGAGCTCCATACTCTATTTAAGGAGCCAAACGTCACAAAATTTATAAAACTGGGAAGACTTCGGTGGCTGGGTCATGTGGAGAGAATGTCCGAGCATCAAGCACCAAAGTCCCTGCTGAACTCAAGGCCAATAGGGCGAAGGAGCTTAGGAAGGCCAAAATTAAAATGGAGTGACAACGTCCTCAAAGATATATCTGCCTTAGAGCTTCGAAACTGGAGAGAGCTGGCACTAGACCGAGATGAGTGGAGGAAAATTATTGAGGAGGCCAAGACCCACCAAGGGTTGTAGTGCCAAGAATGATGATGATGAAGGGATAAGGACACGCTAGACTTTTGTGAAGTTCGGACTGCTTGCGTGTAGGCTAGGGGTAATTAGTAAGTTAGTGCTAAGACTTCTAGTTGATAAGTATTAATTTTAGAATTGTGTTTTTGTTGTAATTTAAATGAATATGTAAATTTCTAGCACGCACCCGATTTTTGGGATACTTCCCACTGCACTGGCAGTAGCCTTTGAAACCCCAACAAAGTCTGCAGCAGCTAATAACATTGCCAAGAGCGTAGAATCTCGAGGCAACAAGCAATTTTGTGGTTGGTGATAATATCAGAATCCTACGCGTGCGCCTTTTTACATTTTGCCCTATATCTTCTAGAAGCTCTTAAGCAGACCTTTTCGACAAGCGAAAGCGGTAGATAAAATCTGCGTCATCTAAAATATTTAAATAATCCATTCGTATAGGTATTGAACACTCTTTGTCGTCGAGTTTGTTCTTCATCCGACGAACTTGAATACAATATACAATAATAGCAGGACATCGCTATCTGAAAACATTTTTCCTCGAAAATCAGCACAATATTTATGTAGGTATAACAGCATAAAACGCAAATTGACAACGGATCTAACCTTAAAAAATAATACGTCAATCTGTCATACTTCTGTCAATTTAAACTAACGGACGGTAAACTGGTGGTTCGACTGTTGGTATCGGCAGTCGGTAAAATTTTGTTATAAGACGAAAAAAATTACGTTTGTATCAAATTTTGGTTTATTTGGTCTGAAATTTAACTAACGGACGTTTATAAGACCGGCCCTGAGTGAACCTTAACTACATCTTTCGGCATACCACAAAGATCTGTCATCGGTCCAATGCTTTTTATCATCTATGTAGATAATATGTTCACCCTCCCCATAGTGGGTGACCATCATTTCTTACGCCGACGATATTGTAATGATTACAAAAGCGACATCATGGACGGAAACAATGATAGCCAATACCAATATAAATATACCTACCTACTCAAAACATGGTTCGACCAAAACTATCTGTCACTAAATATTGAGAAAACATATTTTATTCCATTCTCTTTTAAAGGAAACAACGTTGAAACAAATATATAACTATTAAAATACATTCATCACAGTGTGAAAATGAATTTTAAAAATGTGATGATGACCGCAGTGAATCTGTTAGGGAAATAAAAGTATGTGGGGATAGAATGCCTCACCTTCGCGCTGGAGTAATCCTGCTTGATGTCAGGATACGATATGTCTATATCAGAGTAAAGCCATAGAAAAGAGAGTAAAGCTTCCCTTCATTCGGGATGGGCGTTGAATGGACGGACTAGTTGAAATCAACCGTTGACGTTGCATCGACGCGTCGACCGTTTACGTTTATCGCATGGACTAGTTGAATTCGTAGACGGTGGACAGCGGACGCCGTGGTCGGTGGATGATTCGAGATTAACGCAATGCAAAGCAACGAGCGAGAGCAAGACAAAACGTCTCCGTTTATTTCTCTCTCATCTCTCGCCTCGACTTGTAGATGCCATAGACGTCATAGACGGCTCGACGGGTAATTTCATTTCAACTCTAAAGTACACTAACATAGAGTGCAGATCTGTGTACACGAACTATGACTAGAGATTTGAAATTTGAATACATGCGTAGGGCGAGATAGGCTTAATAAGCTATTATCTATTATTTTTTTACTTGATTTTTTGTGATGTCACGTGCGACGATTCGGTGAATTCCCAATTTTACGCTGTATAAAATAAAACAATTCTGTTTAATTATTTTATTTTTTATTGAACTATTATTAATTAATAGGCCGGCTAGATATTTTTCTAAAATCAATATTTTATTCGATCGATCTCGACTTCTTATATATTTACCTGATAAGGGATGCTAAAATTTAATTATTGTGTTATTTCCTTACTTTTCAACTTTAGCATATAAATGATAAACAAACTTGTAGGGAATAAAATTTTCTATACCTAACTACGGTCCTTATTCAGGAGTCCAACATTAATTATTGTATATGTAATATAATCTTGAATTTAGGTTTAATTAATTTTTATTATAAATTCCCTATTTTCAACTTTATAGATAAAAAAATAAATCTATTATAATTTTGTTTACACCACTTTTTATTGGTTTTTTACATGTTTCGGGAACAATGTTCCTTTTCTCAAATTGAGCCTTAAACTAAAGTTGACAAATAATACAGATATATTTATTTATTAATAATGTCACCACAAAGTGAAAGTCTGACTTTGAAAGATGTATTCTTCAATAAATTTCTAGATAACATCTCAAATGTAAAGTATTTTTAAATTATGTATTTATTTATAAATTTATAGATAATAAATAAATGTAAAGGTTTTTATCATTTTATTTAACTTGTATTGAAACGAATGAATTTTTCGTAATCGATTTGAGTTAGTGTAGTGATAGTCCAACGTTTTACAAAAAATAATACTCATAATCAAGGCAGGAATATAGTCCTGCTAGGTTATTATTGTTTTCCAAATAACCCTGTACACATGTAATAATGTGTATCTAATATATTTTTTTATACACACATTGCTTTGTACTTTATATTTTTAATTTTTATACTCATATTTTAATGCTTATACCCGATACTTTCACTGCTTATATATGTAGTTTATATTTATATTTTACTGCTTACACCTGATATTGTTGTGTATACCTACTTCTTTCTTTATTATATATAGAAAGAAGTATATAAACAATATGTAAAAGCCTATAAACAAATAAATAATAAAATATTTCTTTTTACATATAAGCACAAGTAGCGGTTTTACTTTCCCCGAAACTATATTCCTTCGAACTTCTTTAAATTTTAAAAATTAACGTAATAAAAATAACCAACGGTTGTGCCGTCGAGCAGCGTCGCGTCAAACCGTAGACAGTTGACTATCGTTCCGATGTTTAGATAAACGTCCGCGACGTCCGCGTAACGAAGTTGACGCGTCAACTAGTTGACAAATTCAACTTGTTGATCGTCTCGTCGATGGATGGACGTGGACGGTCTCGTTTCGTCGACGGTAAATACGTCGACGACCCATCCCTACCCTTCATCGCCGCTTGTCCATAGACACGGTGGTTCATAGATTAAATTATTAAAATAGTTACAACACCTACGCACAAGAGCGCGTTAGGACCAGAGTCCAGATCGAGGGCGAGGGTATTTGGAACTCGGAGTATCAAGTAGGAATATTATTTTTTTTAATTTAATATTAAAAAAGTAATTGCAAAAATATTTGCAAGGCACTCCTTGCAACAAATTACTTGTATTTGCAACGGTAGGAATGACACTAATGTTTAAATGGGTAAGTTTGTGCATTGATTTAGTGAAGAAATAATTTTATATCTTTGAAATTATCTTCCTTTGGCGCATTTAGGGTAATTTTTTTAGTGTAATAGAAGTTGCGCATGCGCAGCGTGCGTATTGTAGCGGGCATACGTGTGGCAGGGCATATAGCGAAAATGTGAGATCACAAAATGCACTTGAAATTATTGTTCCAGAAACATCTAAATATAATTATTTCTTTTGAATTCAAGTAAAAAAAAAATGGAATTATACGGCTGGAATAAGGATCAAACCCTGGTAACCTGACCACCAACGCTGCAACTAACCGACATAGACACCATCGGTTCTTTTTACTCCGTCAAAAACACACTTTTTATATTAAATACTAGCCAACACTCGTATCACATAACATAATTTTTTTTTAAATTGTTTTCTTCAATGTCGTTTTTTTTTAATAATTTCAGTTACAATTAAGATATTTCATTTTAAAGGCCGCATAAAAAATAAAAGGAGGCGCCGGGTAACGATCCCGCGTATCTCTCTACCATCTGAGCTAAGCCCCAGTTGAATTACAACGCCAAAAAATACAACGCAAGGAATTGGTGAACGTTACATAGTGTAGAGTGCTCACTGAAGCCTGCTCACACAAGCCCTGGGACATCATATAAAAGACTTTTATACACGTTTCTCATATAAATACGTCTTCATATCTGTGAGACTTCTATAATTTATCTCAATTGATTATTTTATCGCTTAAATGATATTATTAACGAAATATATTTTTTTTATCTATAAAAGCGTCTCTAAATGTTGTTAATGGTTACGGAAGGAAGGATAGTTTTGGTGCAGGGAAGTTAACCTTCGAGTACTGGAAGACCGAAAATAGAATCGAGGGCAAGAGCGGGGTACAAAGTGACCCCAGTTAGATTTGCGTTTTAATGAAGTGTTATAATGAAGTGTTTAATTACAATTCTTATACAATTCGAACAAGATTCTACTAAATGAGTCGATATTTTATAAAAAGAGCTCTAATTGGCCTCTTTTGGCCCATTTCAGGGCCACTAACATCGAGATCGTCCGAGATTGGCAGCGAAGGGACAAGCACCTTTCTCATTGGCACAGAACTGAGGGCAAAGCACTCCCTCATCCTTGTATTGCTGACGAGACATGCATGTGTTCGTCAGTAGTGTCAGTGGCCTCAGTGGCAGCAGTAGCAAGTGAAGTCGCCCAATCACTAGAGACTCCGGCTCTTCTCCAAAAGAGGCCCATTTCAGAGGCCCATTTCCGGATCGTCCAAGAGTGCCAGCGAAGTTGAAGAGAGCGCCTTTCCCACTGGCCTAGAACTGAGTATCTCCAGTTACGTAGAAGTTGCTCGACCTCTAATAGCTGACGAGGCAGGCTCGTATTCGCACACTTCGCTCTCGGACCGATGCCAAGCTTCGTTCCCGGTCGAATTCCTTGGCGTGGTCCCGGTGGAAGCCATCGTAGTGAGCCTGTGGCGCCGCCGCGTCTGTTGCAGCAACGTCAGTCGTGCGTGCACCTATGCGCACGGCCACGGGGTCCTTCCCGACTGCTTCTTGGCTTCGTTCCGGGACAAAAGTCCGAATGAACGCCTCGGCATGTCCCTTTGGAGTTCCCGCACTTGCTACCTATGGTGGCGGCCCACGCGGTGTGGGATCTCCGTCGTTTGGCGAATAGTCTCCGCCATTGCCTCGATGGTTGATTCGTGATTATCATGCTGGGAATCGCGTTCGGTCTCAGAAAGCGAATCCTCCGTTGAGTCCGGCCTGCTCGCTTACTGACGATGTCCTTCTCCTGAAGCGTCCCCCATCGAGAAATACTGTCACTTGTTGACAATCTAAAGTTAAATCGGTAATACCGGCTCGAAGAACCACTTTGTTAAGCACAGGAATAGAGACTTTTTTTGAGAAGTGGATCTCCGATAACTGCAGGTCTGGAGATAAAAACAGGAATGAAATTCGCTGCCTTCTACCTCCACAATTATTTACTATAAAAATACCTTATGGCCTGTCTTTAGTGGATATTTACACTGTCCCCACTCAGTGGTGGGGGTACAATTTTATCCCCTTCTATTTTTTCATATTTTAAGGAATATAGGAGGTCGGTAAGACATTGATAGCTTGCCGGAGTCGCCTGTTCACAACATGAATGGTCAATGACTTCAGTACCGTACCGAAGTCGCCTCTACACAATATAAGAGGTCAGTGGCTTTGTTCTACATTATCTTCTGTTAACTGATTTTAGGTACTCAAGAGCATACATCGTAGGGCACATTACATTGAGAATTCAGAATAAATAGTCATAGAAATAGTAATATAAAATCTTCAAAAAAATCTCCACTTTCAAAAAAAGGATAATTCTTTAAAAGTACAATAAACTGCTAAGAGAACATGTCACAATCACTACTATAATATTTTTATTCAAAAACCTGTCTTCCCTTAATAGTTCCATCTTTACAATAAAATATTTTTAGCGGTTATATTTAATAAATCGAATAAGTGCAGATTATAATAATCTTGCTATCTTGCGATATTTTATTTAAATCTGTTTTTTACTTCATAATGTCTTACTTTGTATTGTGGATCTCGATGTTTGGTTTACCTATTTTTCCCATTGCAGTAGATTACACATAAACGTAAAAGACATTCCAAAATAAATCAAAAATCGGCATAGTAAAAACGTTGAAAAACGAATTGAGCGAAATAAATTACATTCATGTTTAATTTTTATTTTGTTTACAAACACTTAGTTTCCTTTTCAACAATCATCACAGAAGTAAAGGCCTAAAAAAACAAGGGTTACAAAAGAAATTGAAACTATGAAATAAATAGGATATTTAATCGAGTACAAACGAGTATATACATAATTATTCAAGCAAAGGTGTAGCAATAATATCCTCTAACCGGTTAACTTTTACTGTGAGTACGCATGTGACTTATCAAGTTACGTTTTAGAATACAAGAATAAGAGCAATGCGAACATGAAAATGATTTATTTTCCATATGAGTAAGCGTATGCCTTTTTAAGTCGCCAATCTGTCTACACGAAAAAGTACACTGTGAACATGAAAAAGGTTTCATCCCACTGTGTCTATACGAATGCGTTTTAAGGGAGAATTTCCGATTACACGAATAAGTGCATTGTGAACAAAAAAAAAGTTTATCCTTACTGTGAGTATGCGAATGTGCTTTAAGGATGTTTTTTCGATAACATGAGAAAGTGCACAGTGAACATCTAAACGGTTTCACTTTAATATGATGAGTGAGGATATGGTATTTCAAACTCTCTTTATCGTAACAGGAAAAAGTGCAATGTGCACATAAATATGGTTTCTCTTCCCTGTGAGTGAGCATGTGTCTCGTTAATAGGTATTTATGATAGCATGAAAAGGTGCACTGTGAACACGAAAACAGTTTTTCTCCAGTGTGAGAAAGCGAATGCATCTTTAATCGGCTTTTATCATTACACGAATAAGTGCACTGTGAACACGAATATAGCTTCTCACCGGTGTGAATAAGCATATGAAATTTCAAATATTTTTTGTAACTGCATGAATAAGTGCACCGCAAACATGAAAACGGCTTTTCTCCCGTATGACTGAGCATGTGTTCTCTCATCCTACTGTTCACATTACTTGAATAAGAGCACTGTGGACATGAAAATTGTTTTTCCCCCGTGTGAGTTAGTAAGTGGATTTTTAAGCTTTGTTTTTGTTTACACGAATAAGTGCAGTGAGAACAGAAAAACGGCTTTTCTCCCGTGTGAATACGCAAATGGCTGTCTAAATGAGCTTTCCGCGTAAAAGAAAGAGTGCAATACGAACATGAAAAAGGTTTTATCGCCGTGTGAATAAGCAAATGTCTATTAAAGTCACCTTTACGTGTACACGAATAATCGCAATGCGAACATGAAAACGGTTTTATCCCCGTGTGAACAGGCATATGCCTTATTTCTAAGTCGCTTTTGCGATTACAGGAATAATTGCACTGTGAACAAGAAAACTGTTTTTCCCTGCTGTGAACAACCATATGATTTTTTAAAAAGCTTTTGTAATGACACGAATAATTGCACTGTGAACATGTAAACGGTTTTACAGCAGAGTGACTAAGCATATGACCTTTTATGTTACTTTTCCTGTTAGTCGAATAAGTGCACAGTGAACATGAAAATGTTTTTTCGTGAGTACGGAAATGTCTTTTTAATTCATTTTTCTGTTTGCACGAATAAGTGCACTGTGAACATGAATAAGGTTTCTCTCCACTATGTGTGGCTATATGTCTTCTTAAGCCGCTTTTGTTATTACACGAATAAGTGCACTGTGAACATGTAAATGGTTTTTCGCCAATGTGGCTAAGCATATGATCTTTTATATAGATTTTAACATTTGTCGAATAAGTACACTGGGAACACGAAAAAGGTTTTTCGTGAGTACGTAAATGTCTTTTTAGTGCATCTTTCAGTTTACACGAAAAAGGACACTCTGAACACGAATAAGGTTTCTCCTCACTGTGAGTAGACATATGTCGTTTTAAGGAAGGTTTAAAATTAGACGAATAAGTGCACTGTGAGCACGTAAACGCTTTCTCAGTGTAAGTAGATGGCTTTTTCGCATGGCTTTTTGATAGTTTTCGCTTCGATTTTCGCGTTCTCCTAGGAGTAGTCGGAGGCTTTGCTGGATTCCTCACAGCAGAATCTTGTCTCGAAAGATCTAAAATTAAAATAAATTAGTTAAATATTTATATATTATACAAATCATTCGTCTTTTTCGGAGACAAAATCATGGATACCTATTCTATACAATTTTCAATAGTTTCATTAACCTTCGAGTGTCGCATTGTATTTATCGTTTACAAGGGGCGTGTGTTCTTACACCCGGAATATTCCAGGGCAACTATTCCCCTTTCTGACTACCGCTGGACTTTACAACACGATCACACACGCGCAAGGGCAGTGCGTGTGGCACGAGATATTCATTTTAAGAAATATTCAAGATGCATTGCGACTAACTACCGTACATACTTGTCTATGAGTCGAGGGCAGTTATTTGACTAACAATTGTACAATTATATACAAATATGCTGTAACTCGTATGACTAACAATTACGAAACTCGTGCCTCGCTATACTGCAGCAAACTTAACAAGACTAAATCTACCAAGCACTTGGGACAACAAAGGAAATGGAAAGAGCACATAAACACTATTGTGAATAAAATTAGAAAATTGATTTATATATTTATAAGATAACTCAACATTTTGACAACAGACATACTTAGTGAATTTATCTTGATGTGATGACTGTATGCATGCGTGAAAGAGACGGGAGATGTGTGAATATAATAGCGCGGTGTGACGCACGCGCCATTCGAAAACACAGGTTTATAGAGCAAAGACGCCACCGCCATGTATAATAACTGGCCGCCGAATATTGCTGCACTTTGGTTCGAATCATAATAAATCTGTAGAGACATTCCGGCATATACCCGTAATTCCCTAAAGAAGAAACCTTGACAGGCAGGTCGAAGATATCACACTTAGAATTACGCCTTTATAGTATACAAGTATGCCTTTATACAATTCATATTACAATAGGGAATCGTTGAGGCAGGTGGAATACATATCCATAGCAAGGAGCAAATGATTTTTTTAATATTGAAGCGAATGAATTTTTCATAATCGATATAAGTTACTGTGATGATAGTTCGACATTTGCAAAAAATAAATCAGAATGGAAAAAATTCATGCGAACTTTGATATTGGATGTCTTTATAACTGTTGATATCTATATTTTTAAAATATGATATAATTATTGTGGGTTCTTATATTTACTGGCAGACTACTGAAGGCAGACCTAGGCGTTGCGTGACTGTTTTGTTAACTTTAGTTTATACTTCAATTAATTTATATATAATTTCAGTTTAATTTATGCTTCATATTGTTTGTGTTCTTTGACCATGACTATAAGTATTTGGGGGTTTAGAGATGGTTAGGAGCAATGGCTTTTTCGGGTCACCACCGCCATGCGACGGAAAAGCTCCAAAGGCGTAGAATATTTGATGATTTATTATTTCGATAAAACAAGTAAAAAATATACATGAGAAAAAATATACATTATAGAGACAATGATAGATACTCTAAGGGCCATAGCCTCCGGCCGCGGCCGGAGGTAGATGACAGACTGACTCAGTGTGCCTCTTTTTATATAATTTACGAACAAATGAGTCTTCTGGAGTTCAGCTGTGTGTGTGTGAAGAAATCGTCCGAAATACTGATGGTGCAATGAACTGCCGGCCGCGCGTGTCTTGCTCGTGCCCCGATTTGCCTATGTGGCATCCCCTGCCACTGTGTGTGTGTGTGTGTGTGCGTGTATGTGTGTGTGTGTGTGTGTGTGTGTGTGTGGCCTAGATTGGTGGTTTTCTGTATTGCGGTATGAATTCCACAAGTATTATGACTACAGAGTGTGTTTGTTATTTGGTGATCAAAATACTCTTTTGTGTATTAGTAATAATGTGGTATTCTTAAATTAGGGATATTGAATTTTTTAAATAGTAAATCAGTTGGATAGGTTCGGATATTATTTTGATAATCAATTTTTGTGTAATTTTAAGGGCATGAAGATTACTTTTATACAAGGTCTCATAGCTAGTAGCAAAAACTTTACAGGTAGATTCTTGCCTTGATAATGAGTCGAAAATGTTAAAGCAATAGTTACGGAATAAATATATATCAATAGTTACGGAATATCAATGTTTGCATACTTTTTCAATACTTGTTGAACTATATGGGAACATTATTAAATTATGGGGGATATGAAGGAAATTCCTCACCGGCTTGCTGGTCGGCCCGCCTGGAGTACTCCAAGCATTCCTGCTTGATGTCAGGATAGGATATGTCCACCTCGGTGTAGAGCTCTTCATCGCCGCTCCCGGCTGCAGACCCTGGCTCGGGCTTGACAGCAGGAGCATCTGGGCTTCCTCTTTCCATGGTTCCACTCTCTTCAGCGAGAGCGATACAACAGTTACGATTAATGTCTACAGCGAGAAAGAGGCGTCAGTTATGAGTGACGTCAAATGGCGCTTGTCCATAGACACGGGTGAGCCATAGATTATATACAATTAATTAAACAACAGGACCTTGATATACCGGAGTCGGGCGGGTAATCTGATCTGAAGGGTCAGAGGTGATATTAAAATCACGGTGTAGTAAACCGGCCGGGAGATCTCAGATCTACGTATGCCGGCGGTTACGCCCTCCCCTAGGTACAATCAAAACGTCAGGTGACTGACTAGGACACTGATATCTCGAGGCGGGTGAAGGGATAGAAAAATAATGAAATCGAAACAATTTTACAAGTCTCTATATTGGGCACTGTAGCAAATTAAATTACATGAAACATTAATCCTAACTTACATACGACGCAGCAAAGTGGTTACTAAATTAAAAATTACATGAACCCTAATTTAGAGGGAGAGGACAAAATTATAAACAAAGAAAGAAAAAGGCAAAACACATAAAAAATCTGATCTTACTGCTAAAATGAATGGTGACGAGATTAAATTAACACTTCGGTAGAACCAGGTGGGCGGAGAAAAAGTCTTTAGATCGGGGTAACCTGTTTCGGAGAGTTCGGCAGGTGTCTTCTTCGTGCTGCTTCGTGGTGGGCGGCGGCTTCTGGTGTCGGCGTCGTCCTCTGACTGTGCAGGCTACGTCGGCGGCTTCTGACGTCGGCGTCGTCCTCTGACTGTGCAGGCTACGTCGGCGGCTTCTGACGTCGGCGTCGTCGGCAGCGGGCGTCGCTTCTGAGCGTCGCGGCGGTACACTGTGCGTCGCGGTTTCTGATACGTCGTTTCTGGCGTCGCGATGCCGATTCGGTGGTCGCTACCGTTCGGACTTACTTTCTTCGAGAGTTACCAGGGTATTCGGCCGGACCGATTTTACGGGTCAGGCTAGAGTTCCTGGTCTCTCCACCTTCAGCTTCTAACTTCAACTCCTAACTCCAACTTCAACTTCAACTCGACTTCACTCCTAACTCGACTTCAACTCCTCAACTCGACTTCAACTGGTTTCTCGGCGGCTGGCTTCGCCTTATATTCTCTTCTCGCCGGCCTGAGGCGTGACCGACGGTGGAAAGGGGGCATCCCTTAGCTCCCTATTGGTCCGGATGATGTAGGCCGTCTCCCGGTCGGGCCGCTCTTGATCCACCCTCGTCGTCCATTGGCTTCCTCTGGGTCCATCCCAGGCCCCGATGGACGTTACTGGTTACGGGACCCGGCGTCGCATATGTTACGCCCCCTATTGTTATCCCAGTTTGCGGCTAATCTCGATGCTTTTCTGGTATGTAGGCCTAAACACTTTGTTATTTCACGAACGCTTTGTTCACTGTTCATATCCCTATCCCGTCACCAAAACACATTGCAAAATGAATTAAACTTAAGGAAAATACTACAGTACAAATTGGCAAAGGCGGAAAATTGAAAACACAAATTCGCATCAACACTTTACCCAACATTACCCAAAAATAAAACTGCTTACATATACATACTTAATTAAATCGACACGCCAGACATATTTTTATCGAGCAGTTATTTCTACCATTATTGACTAATTACATGGGATTGACGCAGGGTTTCATTAGATCACAGTAAAATTCCTTGAGTATGCATTACAATATTAATCTTATCATTAAGTCGTCGGTTTGATTCTTACAGTAGGCCTCCCAATATTTAACGTTATTTATACATTACAACATTACAGGTCAACCCTTATCATTTTACATTGATTATCTTCGATACCTCCACAAAATCATTATTATTTGTTTTTCTTTTATATATGATACACCGGACGGCATTTAAAATTTACCACTCCGCATATTCTCTGCCTTTATTTTTCTTTTTAATTTTTTTTCTTTAACAATGACAACATGTACTTGATACTTAGTTTTATTTTTAATTTTAGCTTAAATAAAACAAGCTATCGTACTTCTTAGTTGGACCAAACATACTTGTCAATATGTGACATAGAGATACAAAACAAAGGGCTAAAATTATACAGACATCGTGGCATTTCTTAGTGAATCAATTAACATAAAAACTTATTTACATGGGATACATGCTTCAAGCGGGTCCCCTAATGTTAATGTTCTGTATACATCTTTGTAATTTCTTTTGGGATTACAAAGTACATGAATTTGCATCAACGCCACTTTCCCGAAAGGAATGCTTACATATACTAACATAATCAAATTCGATAGACATTTTTTTTTTTAAGAAATTATGTTAAACCTTATTACTAGAAGAAAAATTAAGAAAACTTGGCGTAAATTAATTAATGTAACATTATTTACACCTAAATAATGAAAATTCTTACTTCAATATGTAGCTGGATTGAATGCAAAACATTTTTTTTTTAGGACTTTCATTATACTAATCATTATCTTATCAAATCAGCTTTCTTCAACCCCTGGTATAAGAATATAAGAAAAGAATAAAAATAGAGAACACTAAAAAAATTATATAAGCCACATTCCACCAGGCAGACAATTGAAAATTTTCCAAACAAGAATTATTTTGAGATTTATTATTACTAGATTAAAACAACTATTTTAAAATAGACCGACAAATTATATTGCTTAAACGAGTAATCAAAACAATAATTGCATGTTTACAGATAGGTTATATACCTACAACCTACAAATTTGTATAAACAAAACACAATATTGGGAGCTTAAATAACTAATGACAAATTAACATTATTCTTAAAAATAATTAAAACTCACAAATCAACATTATTCAACTAGGTGTAATACATGAAAACATAAGACATGAAAGCCTCGATCTAAAGTAATATTAATGTTTATTCCAACACGGCTTTTACTTATTTGCAATTAATTAAACTATTTTGTTTCAACCCCGTGTGCTAAAATTCATTCTGCAGACAGATTTCAAAAACTAAAAAGTCGGAATCTTATATCTCTTCAACCGTGTTACATCTTTTCACGAGATAATATCCTATTACGTTATATATTATATATTACATCAATATCAAACATCGCCGGCAATAATACAATCAAGTTTTTTCCTTTTGTTACGATCAATACATTTTCTATTATTTGCTACAAGTTAGATTAATTCGGGATGGTCTCGTTATTATTTCAAATTGCAATGTCCCGTTCATTTCGATACTTAACAATAGAATACAGAATAAATGAGGAAACTACATATAAAACGAGTAACATCCACCTGCGGAGGTGGCCTGGGTTATCTAAACTCTCATTACCTTACTTAAATCAGTTGCTCATTAATTAGGTACATATTACATTGATATTATGATTCACCACTTTGCCTCAA